>QGMG01000546.1:0-24896 GCA_007825325.1 Lachnellula cervina | reverse complement strand
GAAATTAAGAGTAGAGGGAAAAAATTTATAGTGTATATACTTAGCTCACACTATATATGTGTCTAGGCTAGATTAGGTATAGGTTTATTATAATTTTAGCTATACACCTTATACACGCGTAGCGTAATGCCTGCTTTACACCCCCTCCCTTACCTCTACCCCTACCCCTACCCTACTCCTACCCTACTCTCCACTCTCGCTAAAGTTTAACTAGTATAAAGAATCATGCTACTAAAGTTGAACTAGTGTAAAGAAGCATAGACCTTACATTAGATGTTAATTACTACACTAGCCGAGCTTTTAGTCACACTAGTTCAGCTGGGACCTCACGGACCGATTGATAGCCTCACTATGCCAGTCCCGTTTGGCTTGTCATTCGGCGATGTGATAGCAGCCAGCATACTCATTAAAGATGTTCTCAAAGCACTGGACGATACTTCTGGGGCCGCAGCCGAGTACCAAGAGCTATGCCGGGAGCTGTTGGCGCTTGATCGAGCGTTGCTCGAAGTTGAGTCGCTGTCCCGAAGTTGCGATACATCTATCGAGCTCAATGCCTTAAGCTAGCCATACGGTGCGCAGGGTGGCAGATCAGTGTAAATAATGCTTTGAGGCTTTCTTGAAAAAGATAAAGGGTTATGAGAGGGGTTTGAGGAACGGAGGTTCAGGGAATAAGCTGTGTGATATGGGAAGGAAGGTGAGGTGGGCCCTTGCGCAGAAGGGTGAACTGGCAATGTTTTGCACGGAGATTAACGGATATAGCTCTACGATTAACATGCTGTTGATTACTGCGAACATGTAAGTGTTTTAATTCAATTTTCTTAGGATTAGATGAGGGCTGACACTGCTGGAAAAATAATCTCACGAAGCTCACTGGGAAAACCATGGATGCTCGGCTTGAAGACTCTCAGCGCAAGAGCAATGATATGAATAATCAACAACTTGCTATGCTTGGCACGGTTCAGGACATGTTGGGTGAAAATAAGCAATTGCAGATTCAAGGAACGAATTCTAGTAGACTGATAGAGAAATTGTGTGCTACTCTCTCTCTCTCTATTTCTCCCTCTCTCTTATTTAAAGGAGTTGAACGCTGAAATGGAGCTTAGGAATTATTTTATTACACTGAGTGCCAATCTGAAATCGGTCATGGGAAAAATCTGGGCTCTGAGCTTCAAGACATACAACATAGTGGTCAGTCTTCAATCACGGATACCAAAACAACTTGCGCCATGTTGGATCCAAGAACCTGTTATTTTAACAGATGCACTAGGCCGCGTGTCACCAATTTACCTTGAACTTATCAACTCTTGGGACGTCTTTGGTAGCGTTCTCGCGGCGAGGTTCACTAATTTGCTAGGAGAGGGCAAGATCGCAAGACGAGAATGCGCAATTCACGAACAGAATCTCGGGCGCGATGTCAAGCGTACCAGCCATTTGCGGCTTGCTTCTTGCCAGGGCATCGCTTGGATATGATGGTACTGTAGTGCTTCAGAATAAGATAGAGTCGAGCACACCCTCAAGAACTCTTGTCCAAGTTGTAAAACAGATACAAAGGGGGAATCCTCGGGCATGACAAAATGGTCAGTGAAACACGAATAGCAGTATATAACAATTCTGATACGAGAATAGTACAAAGTGTGAAACCTTGTTCCAGAGGATAACAGATCTCGACAAAGTTCCAGACGCCCGATTACCCGAATCAGATTATCTCGACTCGGGAAGTGATAGTATGCACAATCTTTTACGACGTCCAAGGAAGCGAATCGCCCGTTCTGAATGCCTTGAGGAAGATGACATAAGAGTATTCAGACGCGTACGCATTCTCCGGCCTTCTCATCTCGACATTAATGGAGAGTTACGTCGACCGAGACAAGGATCCGAAGCCATTCCTTCCTACAGCGACACCATACCGTACTCGTACTACCGTACTATCTCACTATTAAGGAATTTTTTTATAAGCGTCTCGCTTATACTATTCCTATTAGGCGATTAGGTGATTTAGCATATGTAGCATCCACTTCTAATCTTCTTCTAATCCACTTCTAATGCTAGGGTAGTGAGTACCTAATTAATATATCTACTCTAGCTGACCGGACTAATCAGATGCCTCCCCTCCCCTCCCTCAGCAGGTGCATAAGCGAGACGCTTGTAAAAAGATTCCTTGATGGTGAGATAGTACGGATGTCGCACTTGTAACCGCGCAGAGACTCCTGAATAGAGAGGCGGCTCAGAAGGAGCTCAAATGCTTTGTAACGCATATGGACTTCATTTGCGCAGAGTTGACAGGAATTTCGACAATGCAATCCAGAGAATTGTTCCGGCCTAGCAAATATGAATGGAATTTAACAGACGATTCGCATATTGTCATGCAGATTTCTTTCAAAAACTGCTATTACAACACCGCTCATTATAATAATCCGCATTTCCAGCCAGAGAATTGGGTTCAGGGGGACACGATTAGATCACTCGATTATCACTCTAAATCCTCACGTTAGAAAAACTAGGCCTTGAATTACTTTTCGGCCGCACGGAGTACGCGAAACGGATGGTTTTTGGTAGGGTTACCTCTACGGTATGTGAAATTTGAATAGAGAAAACTCGCGGAATAAGGCACTATAACTCGTTTGTCTATTCCGCTACCCCTTCCCATCCACCCTCTTTTTCGTACACGTAGAGTTTATGCGAGGCGCGCTTTAGCGGCTATCTATTTTTATCTTAGAACGAGAATAAGATTATTATAACTACTTGCTTCCCCTATAAGATCTCTAAGTAGAGTACTATATTACAGCTTGCTTTTCTGTCTTATACTATTTGGTCTTTAACTTTATTGCCTTTTTTTTCTAGTCCAGCCTGCTCTATTATGCATTCTTCCTCACTTATATGGGCAATTATTTTAGTGCTTTTGACTAGCCATATAGCAGCATACTATATTGATGCAGATTGTGGACCTTGTAAGTCTTTATCTTTACTGAAGTACCTATCTTACTACTTATTCTAATATATCCTACTATAGATAAGGCAAAGGTAGAGGCTCAGATTATTGAAGCTTTTCGGCGGATAGACCTTACTGCTAAGGAGCTTGTGAAAATTTATGATTTTCGATCTGATTCGAGGGATTGGAAGAGTCCAGCTTTTAATAGAGCAGCTCGTCTCCTTATTAAGGACGAAGACAAAGAGAAAGTTGCCAATATTATGGCTACAATATTCAATAGTTATTCTACAAAAACTTTCATAGCTCCCAGCAATTATAAATATAGCAAAGATATTTTTGCTGATAAAGTAAGCAGAAAGAAATACCTCTCTATATACTAGTAAAATGGACTACTAATTTATCTCTACTTAAATAGGCTTTCTATTGTACTAGTAACCGCTTTACTCGGGAAGACCTTCCAAATACTGATGGAGGTACTGATGTATTAGGTTATTATAACTATGAAGAGCAATACTACCTCACGCCTAAAGATTACCAGCGATGCTTTAGTGAAATAACTGATGATCCTCCTCCTGATATTTCAATGTTCACTGTTAAAAATACCTTTGGCATATCTTCGATCCAACTCTGCCCCTGGTAAGCCAAGATGGCATCGCCCTTATACTCTCTCTTATCTAGGGCGCTCCTAATCAGATTAACAGGTTTCTGGCTCCACGGTTTGACCCAATATCAGGTCAGGCATGTAATAGGTTGTCTGTAGCAAAAATGCAGAAGAATTTTCAAAAGAGGCCCGCTGATCTAACGTTTGACGTTGCTTCAAGAATAATACATGAGGTAAGGCCTAAAATATCTCTAGAGCTATTTCTAGAGCGCTTATATATTCCTCGCATAGTATTGCTTTGCTAATATATACCTCTATAGTTGACGGCGACGCATACTCTTAATAAGGGTAGCGTATCAGAAGACGTATCAGATATATGGTGGAAATGCCTGCAAATGAGGAATAATCCGAATAACTATATGAATCCTTACACGCTTGCGTTTCTTGCAACAATGGCAAAACAAGTATTGAATTGTGGCCTGCAGCCAACGAGTAATTACAAGTCCTAGCCTTTACGCATAGTATATTAAAGCTAATCAAGACTCAGAGGATGGCATAATGATAGCGGTCACAGATCACTTGTAGAAGTGGCCCAAGACCCAAGACTCCAACTTCTAAGAGAGCACTAGGACATCGTAGGAGAGCAAGTAATCCGCCTAGCAGTCTAAGATATACGCGACGTAAGAGTTGCAGGATAGTGTTGAAATAGTAGAATAGTATTGCTTAGAGATCGATAAACGTTCTCTCAAACTTGTCAATCATGTCATCAAAGTAGATCTTATCCAGCTGCTTCGCGGCACAATAGCGCCGTGCTGGGAAGAGGTATCTGCCAGTCACTCTTATCTCGAAGACAACTCTCAAGACAATAAGAATAATCTGCATTATCCGTTGATATGTTTGGCTCGAGTTCAATTTTCTCCTGGTAGCCGTCACTCGCGTCTCGAAAGCCATCCGGCTCTGTCTCAACAGAAGGTATGAAGAATTTCGAATGGCGGGAACTGCTGCGTGTCGCTAGCGTTGATGAGATTGAGAGGCTCCTCATTTTGGATATCGAGAAAGAGAGTAGTGGAGCGGCAGCCTTGGTTACAGTCTTCTTGTATTCGTCAGCCGCATCCCGCGCTTTGTCTAGAATCGTTCGTGCGGATTCGCGGATCCATTTCCAACTGGGCTGATGGTCTGGTGGCTCGAGCATGGGCATAACCACACTCTTTGCTACTGATTCAGTGAGCAGATCAGATCCCTTGGCGAACTGTGTTGAGAAGCTCTTGGTTCGAATTTTTGGACTCTCTCTTCGACATAGGATTCGTATTCATCATGCCTGTGGATTGATTTGAATTGCTCTGAAGACAAGTCTGACCGGAACTGTTGTTTGGAGTGACTTGATTCGATTCCTTCGTGTATCCATGAGTGACCCATCCGACCATTTCAGAATAAATACAGCCAGAGACCAATTATCACAGGCTGAGTTCCTTAAATTCCTGGTTGAGGCATTAGGCCTCGTCAATTCTGGTGCACCGTACGTTTTCCGTTTTCGTTCCGTGGATGTCTGGAGTGCCTTGAACATCGTCACCCTCATAATCTGCGAAAGTATGTTAGTCTGAAGCCAGCTAATAATTCTAGATTTATCCATACTTGCTGTGAAGACCTTCTTGCGTCGTAACCTTGGATCGAGTAAATATTGGTTAAGTCTACGTAGTTTCACTAAATTGTCAGCATTATTTGATCAAGTAGCACTTGCAAAAGGAAAGTGTCATTGTTGGGGGAAACGATTGATTTTATTGTTATTAGGGGCAGTCTCAGTTGAGATCAGGGGTAAAGAAGGCGCGCATTCTCAACGGCAAAGAAAGAAATCAAAGCAAACAAGGAGCCAGAAGAAAAGCGTCAGTGTGACTTACCCTTTCCTCTCACTCGTCTTCTAGCACAAAGTTCGGCCCGAGTTTTTGTGGTCCCAGCTGTTCGGAATCCAGGTACTGGGCTCATCCATATCCTCCTCAAGTTCCGGATCCTCAGGGTCCGATTGCCAGGCTTCCGGCTGACCCTCATTGACCTCCATAATGATCTCGCGGATTTCATGCCGGCGTAACGGCTGCTCCTCCGGACGCACATTTGCCCCAACCCACTCGCTCATACTTCGCTGAAGCATCGCGCTGTAAAAGCCCTCTGGAAGCGGGGCCTGTTCTTGCCTTGGGAAGTCACCTGACTCCAAGCGCCGGCGGAGGCTTGTCTCGAACGCATCGAAGTCTTCAGGATCGTCGAGGTCGTGCAACGTCACTGGGAGGTAAAGCTCGGCGTCGTTTGGGTCGAGGGTTTCCCAGCCGGGAATTTGGGGAAACGAGTGGTTGACTTGCCACTCGATGTCGCGGCTGCTTTCCGCCAGGTCCAGTAACTCTACCCTGGTCTTTTCAAGGATGGACTCCAAGTATTCTCGCGCCGCGTCGCTTTGCTCATACATTTCCAGCTGCTCGTTAACGCAGAGAACGATTTTGTTTCGGTAGTCTTCTTTGTCCTGCATGGCGTCTTTCAAGTGCATGGTCCGGAGTGCTCGCCACGGTTCGAGAAATGGAGACGTGCCGGAGAATTGAGACATAACTTTTGCTTTGGCTGGTTGAGAGGCTAAGGCTACGTTTGTTGGTTGTCAAATTGGAGGTTGTATTCGTGTGTGAGGATGGCTGAGAAGCCACAAGAGAGCATAAATCTGTCAATTTATACACTTTCAAAACTCCTGTCGAAAGATTGTTTTTAAGGGTCATGAAAACTTCAGCTGTCGAACAATTTTATTGTCACTAGACTAGAACATCACAACAAGTGTCTTTGTGAACGCCCAGTTAATCCTACCTAGGCTGATTAGAAATTGCCTTTTACTGAACAAAGGATTTTGGTTGACTACGACCTTGAAAGGTGCAACTTTTGGCATTCTGGTCAGACAATGTAATAAGTCATCGGGATAATAAAACCTTTAAGATTCTGCGACTTACGAAAAAAGGCCGACACACTTCAGAGAGCATTAGGAGACAGGTCCTGGTCTAAAAGAACGGCAACGACACACAGATTGGAGACTTTGTGATAGTGCTACAACTTCGCAGCTGCAGCTAATTGCCCGCGCAACTTTGTAATGAAAGAATTGGATTGGGCAAAATCACCACACCTGGCCCCAAGACGAGAGTTTACGAAAAGTGAGTGAGATCAATAAAATATATAAACAGCCAAATTATATGCTTCCGCTATCGTAAATCGTACTTCATACTTCATACTCGAACACGCCACAACAGCTCTACTTGAAAATCATGGACCAAACACCAGGGCTCTAACCTCGATACTTTCTCTACCGACAGCATTCTCTGGAGTGCGAGGATCTCTAAAGGCAGTGTGGGGAACTCTGCCTCCTTGAACTTTAGATCCAGGCACATGTCCCTCGCTATCGTAACACTCTAGAAAGAGTCTCTCGTCGTTCTTCATACCTGAAAGATAGTGCCATCTCTGGCCCTCGTTGTACCTGATGCCTGCAGTCTCCCCGGTTCGGTCTGGATATCTGTGCTCGATCGGGATGAGATCTTCGTCTTTCAAAGACGACGAGCTAGCGAAGCCGAGAGGATTGGATTGGACAGGGCCATTTAGAGGTCTCCAGACGTTGATTAAACGGTATCGACCCTGTAGAAGTTTCTCTGCTTCTTCTGGGAGATGGTAGTGTACTCTTGCAGTGGCGGACTTCTTGGTCTGATCGATATGCACTCTGGTGACTGGGTTGCGAGGCGCGTCGGGATTCGATCGACGGATTGTGTGGTCGAAAATGAAGACTTTGTTGCTACCAGGTATATTATCCAATATCAACTTCTCGACCTCGGGATAGTAGTTGTTCTTTATCGACTCGTCGTCCACGAACTCTCGCTCCGCAGACTCGAGGAGACCTGAAATCACTTGGAAGGCATCCTTATCTAGCGTGTATTCTGACTCGTGGCCTCGAATATCTTTGATGGGAACCTGGATATCGAAGTCGCCGAAGTTTCTTGGGGGTTGGCCCTCCGGAGGTGCCTCGACGAAATTAAAGGGAACCGAGCCGTCTTCGGGAGGGCGGAAGTAGTTTAGAGTCACAGTCGTATCACCACGGGGAATAGATGGCGTGCCGTTTGCTTGGAAGGCTGCCTCTGCGCGAGCAGATTGGGAGAAATCGTGTGCCGCAGTAGGCTGGAGAGGCGCTGCCGTTGCCATTGTATAGAATGATTGATGCAGTGATGTTATTGGAACGAGGTATGCAGAGTCTTGTTGGGTGCAATAGAATTTTGAAGTCGTGAATGGGTTGAAGATATACTCGACTAGATGTTATCTTGCTTGATGGATGTAATAGATGGATCTCAGCTCATGGAAGCGGGGTTGATAGCAATATATAGTCCTTGATTAGTATTGCCTTTGTTCTGGCCATTTCCGAGGTAGCTCGCACGTCATGGATGGGATGGGATGGGATGGGATGGGTTTATAATCAGTGCAGTCTTAATAAGAAGTAAGTACGAGTAAGGTATATAGTAATGTTCGGCTTTTGCGCACATGTTTCGACGAAGGGCGTACGGATGATTTGTTATTTCCGATACCTGCCCACCAGGGCCTGGATAATCACATCATTTTTCAGAGGGGAAGGAAGAGGCGGCATGATTTATTTGTAAGGCACAACCGAGCCAAGTCCGGTGGCAAAACATGGGGAAATGAACGTGCAGGGCAGGGTGTGCGTCTAGTCTTTACTTTGAAGCTAGTCCCAGTATAGAGGTCAAGTAAACAAACACCCGCCCCGCGGAGCCCCATTCTACACAACAGTTAACATTTATGAACATGCAGACATAACAACTTACCCGTGCGCTACACCATATCTAACTTCTATACTCATAGCTACGACAACATGGCGGACGCGATGCTATCCTCGCCAGACCCTCTCCAAGATACTCCAGCCTTTCGAGCACCCCCAAAATTGCGACGCGCTTCAAGAGCCAGAAGCTCTCTACCCTCCCAAGGAAGTTCCCCAAAGAAGCAGACTTTCAACCTCGAGGTCGGAGATCAAATCTCCCCGCAGAAGATACGAGTTACCGTGGAGGCAGGCGAATCTGACATCGAGCATGCATATACCCACTACATCGAAGGCAGAGACAGCTCGCCCTCAAAATCTCGCGCACCAAAGAACAGACGTCGAGAACGAACAACTACCACTATAGTGCCTGTCAAAGGACTCTCAGACTCCGAAGAAGAGGCGCAGCATGCTCCAACACCCAAGAGAGGCAGAGGGCGACCTAGAAAGTCCATCGCAACTCCTGTACCTGCAAAGAAACGCGGACGCGCCGGTACCCCCACCAAGAAATCTAATGCTCGGAGAAAATCTGTCGACGAGTTGGGGGACGGAAATGAAGAGGATGGCAGCTTTCAGATTGGCAAAGGGGTAGAGATTGGGAGAGGAAAGGGGCTGTCGAGGTCTAGATCCAGGAAGACAGCAGCCCCAAAGTCAACTCCAGCATCCAAGCAACCTGCTTCAGGCCAGGTAGTAGCAAGTATCCCTAGCAAGAAAGGAAGTGGCCGGAGAAAGACTCCGTTACCAGAAGATGTCGCAGTCTTGGAAGACACTGGGAACGACGACAGTATGGAGAATAGTGGAGTAGGCGAATTAGCGGAAATGAGTGGAGCTTTGCACTCTATTGATTCTAACGACCAATACCCTTCCTCTGCATATTCAACTATTCGATCAACAGATGGAATTGAGGATGCATATCCAGACGTTACCATTGCCAGGTTTTATCCTGGGGAAGAAACTCCGCGTAAGGCTGGCTGGTCGAGTCCAAGGATTATCAAAGCCCCGCGAGAGTCGATTCCAATGCAGCAGTCTTCTTTGACCCCGTACGATGAAGAAAGTGTCGCAATGGTCTCTGGACACCCCTCAGACAGATATCAGGGCGACGATCAACAAGATGAAGATGGAGAGGACGAGGACGCACCGGACGGCCTCGGTGTGATGGGAGAATTTGATACTATTTTGGAGAGCGAAGGATTCAGCATGATATCTGTCGATTCGGTACCTTCACTGCGCGAGCACTTGAGTAGCCCCATGAATCAAAACCAAGAAATAGAATCAGCAAAGCCCTTGAAAGACCAAAATCTACTCTCCGTTCAGGAGGCCGTATATGACGACTCATTTTCAGAAATTCCGGAAGAAGTGCTGGAAGCAGCTACCCCAGCACGAAAAGCGCCAAATCAACAGCTATTTTCTGTCCAAAACTCACGATTGGATGATACTTTCTCGAGCATACTTCCCGAAATTCTTGAGGCTGCAACACCCGCCCGGAAGTCACAAGTATCGAGGTTGATGTCGTCGAATAAATCAAGGGTTCAAAATTCCATCTCTGGTAAAGCAGCAGCTGCTGCTGGAGCACTTTCCAAAGAATCAATTTCCGCACAGAAGCCACAGGACCAGGAATTTTATGAAGATTCTTTCTCGGCAATTCCGGAGGATGTGCTAGAGGCAGCAACTCCAGCACCAAAAGCTCAGGCAGTATTGAAACCAACCGGGTCTTCAGTATCAGATGGATTAAAACCGCCTACCTCTAAGCTGGACCTTTCTCGCTCTCAACAAACTTTAAGCCCACGTCTCCTAACTCCCGAGGAGACTCCATCTCCACCCGATGAACCCCTAACTGAGAAAAGGTCACGATCGAGTAGCAAATCATCATCACACTCTTCCGGACGGGGCGCCCAGGACAAGACACAGATTGAGTCATCCATAAATCATTCCCACATGCCTTCTTCACCTCCATCGATAGCACCTAGAAGGTATACCTACACAGCACATCTTCGCAAAAACCGCCAGCTGAACCCAGATTCGACGGAGACGCCATCGATCGTATTTTCGTCTCCATCTTTACCACCTCTTGTTCAACAGCCGCGACGACAACCTAATCTAGGTCAGGCTTTGGAAGCAACCCAACGGCCGCCTCTGTCTCCTGTTGCTCGTGCTGGTCGTGTTCTTCAAGATCTCCCTGAACAATCATCACCAAGAAGCCGATCGCAAAGCTTAGGTAGCCCTTTCAAAAGTCCCAATTCTGACCGGAAATCTTCAAGTGTGGCACGAGAGACGCAGCCTTCATCGTCTTGGGATCGCTCTGCAAGACCTCTCCCTGCACTTGATCTCAATGGTAATCTGAGAGCCTCTGCATCACAAAGTTGGAATCATCGGGCTGGCCAGGATGACCCTTTCGGCAACAACACTGCGCTTACTAAGTCTTCTCATGAGAGAGAGTACAGTCTTGAGGCGCCCAACCAGCGATCACGAGGAATCCCAGACTCACGACTATCTACTGTTGGAGTAGATGCTGGTTCAGTCCGAACTGATGATGCTATGAGCTGGCAAGCGGAGGATGAAGTCCCTCTTAACGGCAGTGCTCTATCCACCAATCTTAGCGCCAACTCATCTGTGAATGCAAGAGGCTTTTCAGCTGCGAGTACTAGTAAATTCAATTCAACTTCGGACCAGAAGGATGCAGCTGAAAGAGCTGAGATTAGCAAGCAGATTGAGTCTGCCAGGCCAGGTGAGGTTATCGTGATAGACTCAGAGGACGATCAGCCCAGCGCTGGTCGTGGTGATGAGGATGAGGATTTTGATTTATTGTTGGAGACAATGAATTCTTCCTCGCCAATAGTATCACCATATCAAAGTCAAGGACCCTCTAAGGAGGTGTTTGAGAAGCCGAGGAGAAGCAAGATACCAAGCCCATGGAGAAAGAACAGCAAACGCTTGGTGTATAATGATGAACTGTCATCGCCAACTGTTGCAACTGCTATTAACCTTGGCAAGAACTTTTCAGGCACCGCTTCCTCCAACCCCGTGACCGTGAAACGAGCTTTCACAGCTCATCAAGAGAGTGACGATACCAATGATGCTGATCT
The DNA here is from genome assembly GCA_007825325.1 of Lachnellula cervina. NCBI lineage: Eukaryota > Fungi > Ascomycota > Leotiomycetes > Helotiales > Lachnaceae > Lachnellula > Lachnellula cervina. The sequence continues at coordinate 13,455 of QGMG01000546.1, read as the reverse complement.
CTCAGGATGGCAGATACCACAGAAGTCAAACGTCCAACCGTGTCCGAGGGAAAGTGGTCACCTGGACCTCTCTGCACTACTTGCGAATTCTCCTGCTAAGAAACTCCCTGTGCTCTCAACAAGTTCGCGCAACACTTCTTCTCGAGTAGAAGGGAACTCGGATCGATCACAACCAAGAGAGACTAGCAAGGAATCAAGTATTGATTCACGTCTGAACAGCTCGAGAGAAGATATGCGAGGAGATTTGTCTTTTGCTCCGATCCCACAGAAGCAAGGCTTCAATCCACGGCCTCGTAGCGAAATTGCATCATCACCTGCCAAGCAGCCAATATTGGGTCTCTTCGGCCAACCCTCAACTCGTCCAATCTCCAGCTTACGCCCAGAATCCGAATCCTCAGCCACCAACCCCCTCGCTCCCTCCTCTCCAAGCAGAGCCAATATCCAAGTCAACATACAAACTCCAGCCGCTGCATCACCAGATTACCTCAATGACTCCGCCTCTTCCCTCACGGACAAGGAAAATCAAACTAACATTACCCGCACCCTGAAATGGACACAAAACATCCCCCTATCATCAAGCTCAAGCTCAGAATCCCGCACTCCAGCTTTGATATCGCCAACGAAATCCATCCTCCGCTCCACCTCCCCTTTCAAAACGCCCTCCGCCGCATCTTCAAATCTCAGTCCCTCAAAAGCAGTAACATTCGTATCCTCTTCTCCTATCCCGCCCTCTCCCTCGCCTTTGTCCACAACAACCTGGTCGCATGATCACTGGCTGCTCTTGGATCGCATACTGCAGAGTTGGAAACCTGGTTCCGAAAAGATTGAAAGGAAGAAGAGGAATTCCACCAGAGTTGTTAGTAGATTGCTAGGCAGAAAGGTACACGATGTGCGTGGCGAGAGTATGATTATGGAACAGTGGCATTTGGAGGCTGTGGATGAGTTCCGGGGTAATGTGGACGGGTGGGAGGAGAAGGGTGTTGCGATGCGCGTTTTTGCGCTTTTGATTGGGGAGGGGAAGAGAAGGGAACGGGAGAGGGAGAAGCAGAGTGGGAGGGAGGGGAAGGAAATGTTTGTTTGAGTGGATGAATTTGCAGGGCGCAGTGAGGTGTTGGATGAATGAACGAACGATTGAATGATTGATTTAAAGGTAGCTGGATGTGAAACTGAAATTATAGACAAAGAGCGTTGTACACAACGATATATGAATTCCTTTTATTTTTCTCCTATTAGCGGGGCGTTTAACGCACTTTGTCTCCTAAAACCATAGACCTGCATCCATCCAATCAATCTCGAACTTAAAGTCATCAACCACCCATTTCTACTCTAAACGCGTAATATAATCCGTGCCAGATCCTAAGAATAATACTCTCGAGCGTGAACAATACTTGCGCTAGCTAGGCTATACTTTCCCGTCCTGTACTGTACAAGTCAAGCTATCAGTCTTTTGGCGCTGAGAATACATTGACCTGTGTCGATGAAGGTGCCGGGGGTTCTATTTATATTGATGGGAGAGATACTACGTAGGGTAAGGTAGTGTTCTGGTTCTGTGATGAAAAGGTGCTAGTATGTATGTATGACTGTAGACTCCCTTTCTTGGATGTATCCAGGTAGAAAGAAGTCTGGAGAAAGAGATTCGTTCACTAGGCACCTAGAAATCTCATAGTTGCCATGATATCTCATTTTCACCGCACCACCCGACGTAGTTAAGGTGCGCTTCTATAATACAAGCAAACCCATCTATCTCTCCTTCCCCTCCCATTTATTCCAGCATAGAAGCCTGGTTCGTATAAAGCACATCCACCACACTACTCAGCTTCTCAATCGTAGCCAACGCAGCATCATAGCCCTCATCCCTCTCCGTCTCATCGAAAATAATCAGACACCCAGCTCCCTGATCCAGCACCCCGATAATCACCTTGTCGAGAATCATTTGCGACAGCTTGCGCTCCACTTGCTGCGTGTCTAAGCCGACCATCTTGGCAATGTGCTCGATTTCGACGCGCGAGAAGGGCTCGATTACTTTGATGAGGTTTTGCTCCAGCATGGCGTCGTAGAGCCGGCGCAGATGGTTGCGAATGAAGGGATCCGAGCCGAGTTCGTGGCGGTAGTCGCCGAGTGCCTTTTCGTATTCTTCGAGCGAACGGTTGGAGTGTGCGCGTGCGACGGCTTTCATGGCTTCGAGGTTCTTTCCGGCGTATTTGAGGGCTTGCTTGGATGTCATGAGCTGGTTGACGTCGTCTGCCAAGTTGAGCATGATTTTGCAAAGAAGCATGTATTGGAGGGCCGCGGTGGCTTTCTCGGGCTCGTCTTGCGTGTGGTATCCATCAAGGGCTTCGATGAAGTAGGAGAAGGCTGTGTTGAAGTCTTTGTCTTCAGCGTGCAGCTTGCCAGATTGCATATCCAGACCGGCCTGGAGCATAGGGGGTGTGTAGACGGAAGCAGCGCTTGTACGGGCGCTGGTGAGGGCTGCGCGGCCTTTGGGTACATTGCCTAGGGCGTGATAGACGCGGGATTCGAGGAGTTGGACTTCTACCAGAACAAGCTTGTCGTCTAGGCGTTTGAGCTCCTTGAGGAGGCTATTGATGAGGGTCAAAGCATCATAGTAGGAGGCTTTGACCATATAGAGGGTGACGAGACGGGTCTCGAGGTTCTGGCGAAGGAAGCCTCTGCGTTCAGAGGTGGCCCATTCGATACAGGATTTCGTAACAGATATTTGGATATCGGTGGTGTCTGGGATGGCGTGGAAGAGGTCAAGAAGTTGTCGGACTGTAGCAAGCAAGACATGTCAGCAACCCAGTGATACTAATTGATTTTCTCTGATGATACTTCTAATAGTCAAACATACCAAGCTTTGCGGTCTTTGCCTTTGCAAATGAAGACAGCACCGTCCGGCTCGTCGTAATCAGATTTACCAAATCATTTGCTCTCCTGCGTGCTGTCAGTATTGACCCATAAATCCCCACAGACTAGATCCCTCACTTTCCATCCCGATATAGCTCCCCCAAGCTGACCAGCGCAGTCTCATATTCCCGTACGGCGGCCTCTGAAGTGACTGAAGGAGGTTTGGAGATGATGTCCTTGTATTGCGCCTCTGCCTTTTTCGGATCCGTCTTTGCCAGCTTCTTGGCCTCTGCTATCCTAGCTGAATCTGCTGGTGCCATATTGGATTGTGTTGTATGGTGGTGGTTGACAGAGAGTAGAATGCTCGATACTCAGTGTCGTGTGTTTACAACCAGAACCTCAAGAGTTGCGTTGCGTATAGAGCTGTGCCTGAAGGGGCAAGGGTCGATCCGCGCTAAAAGCTACACCCCTGCAAAAAAGTTGCAGCCGCCTTTTTATTTTCGACAACCACCAAACTTTTCGCGGGGAAGCAAATGCAGACGCACATCGAAATGTCCACAACACTCTGAGCACAACATGGTATGAAGATGAAGATATATATGTGCCGCTAACAACCACAAATCGCTAACAAAGTTCAGAAAATAAAAACTCTCTCTCGCCCGACGGCGCAGGCCCAAACCCCGGGTTCTGATGTCGCAAGAATGCCTCGGAACCTGGACCCAGCATTGCACCCCTTCGCAAAGGCCAGAGGTGCGTAGTGTTTTATCCTCAAGAGCCTTCGAAATTTCATGCGCGCTTTACTCCTCGGCTTTTGAGATATCCTTTGGGCCGCATACTAACTATCTTTAGAATATACTCGAGCCCTTAATGCCGCGAAGATGGAAAGAATGTTCGCTGCCCCATTCGTGGGACAGATGGGAAAGGGACACGTAGATGGTGTATATTCGATGGCGAAGGATCCAAATTCATTACAAAGATTTGCCAGTGGAAGCGGAGATGGTGTTGTCAAGGTCTGGGATCTGACAAGTCGAGAGGAGACCTGGACTACTTCCGCACATGAGAATATTGTGAAATCAATGGCCTGGACGCTGGATAAAAAACTATTGACCTGCGCGAGTGATCGAACCGTCAAACTCTTCGATCCATACAATACGACTGCAGGCGCGGCGCCTTCAGCCACATGGCTTGGAGCAAATGCATTTACCGGTATCTCACATCATCGCTCGAAGAATGTCTTTGCGACATCAGGAAGTTCAGTTTCCATATACGATTTAGAACGAACCTCAGCACCTCCGGAGGTCTTGAAATGGCCTACCAATCACGACACAATCTCCTGTGTAGCTTTCAATCAAGTTGAAGATTCTATTCTTGCCTCTGCAGGGACCGATCGCTCGATAGTTTTATATGACTTGAGGACTTCTATGCCTCTCGCAAAGACCATTCTCAACTTTGCAAGCAACAAGATAGCCTGGAACCCTATGGAGGCAATGGTTAGTTGCTCGACATTTTTGATGAGAATATACTAATACGTCTACAGAATTTTGCAGTGGCTAACGAGGACCATAATATTTACAGTTCGTTTCCATCCCCCCTCTCCAAATTCAAAAAGACTAACAGTATAATCTACAGTTTTCGACATGAGGAAGATGAATCGCGCATTAAATATTCTGAAAGATCATGTAGCAGCAGTAATGGATGTAGAATTCTCCCCAACCGGAGAAGAAATTGTCTCCGGTTCCTACGACAAGACAATCCGGTTGTGGAGTAGAACAAAGGGCCACAGTCGGGACATATACCACACAAAGCGCATGCAACGGGTCTTTTCATGCCAATGGTCGCCTGATTCTAAATATGTACTCTCTGGCTCGGATGACGGGAATATCAGGTTATGGTAAGTCGAATCCACCCCTCAGAACCTACCTTTCTATTACCAGAAATGCCCATATTAATGCGTCAACAGGCGCGCCAATGCTTCCGCACGAGAAGGCATAAAATCAACCAAGCAACGCCAAGCGCTCGAATACAACGAAGCGCTCTCCGAACGCTATGCCCACATGCCCGAAATCAAACGTATCAAGCGCCACAGGCATATTCCAAAGGTTGTGAAGAAGGCTGGGGAGATCAAGGGTGAAGAGTTGAAGGCGATTAAGCGGAAACAGGAGAATGAGCGGAAGCATACGAAGCAGCAGTTCAAGAAGCGGCAGAATGAGCGGGAGAAGATGGTGCTCGCTGCGGAAAAGTGATTTTGTGATCCGGTGGCGTATCTGGGAGGAATAGCAAAATGGCGTTTTTTGGGCTGGATGGGGCATTTGCATGGCGCTGGAAATTGTTTGGCTTGAGTATATATGGGTATACCAATAGAGTGGTGGCGATTTGCCTGTATTGAGAGAAATATCAAAGCTGGGTGAATATACAAAGCCCGGTCTGAGTAGGTACTATCTGAGACTCAGGTAACGAGTTCCTTCATCCGGAGCTTACGTTACTTAAGAGAATTTTCAGCAATTGCTACATGTTACTCTCTTGCTATCATAGCGTAGCGATCCCCCTACAGGAGTAACTGCTCTTCCTCGTGATGTCAAACACAGGTGATGACCTTCCATTTCAATACACTCACTCCGTCCTCTTCCCGACTTATCGCACCAAGAACATTTTTTCGCGGCCTACCTATTCTCTATCTGTCCTCCGTACTATATGGAAAAGGCTTACAGTACTCGGCTCGGATCCAGGGGTTCGTTCGCTAAACAAGTAAAGCCCCTCCATCCCTATTAATGAAATCCGGAGAGCAGAGGCAGAGGTTCTCGTATATAGAGAGACTAAAGAGAGGCGCTTTTGAGTAATTCTAGAGGTAGACAGGTAGGTAGTAGACTTCAAGCGTGTTAAAACGCTTGCTACCGTATTTACAACAACCGGCAATGCTCCGTCTCACCAACTAATACATACATATAACAAAACAAGCATATCACCCCACCACAAACCCAATACTACAATAGACCCTACAACTAGAGTAATGCCGGACTAAGTTGACACTCCATTGTATTCCCCCCCCCTTTTTCTCTTTCTCTCTTTCATACCCAGCCCAGTCTAGCCAAGATTAGAAAAGGGGTAAAAATACTAAGCGAGAATCCGACTTCCCAGCACACGCCGGTGTGTATCACCGTATATGGAGTGAAATAACAACAAGTTTATCACATACGACCATAGCTTGGAAAAAATAGGGCATCCCGTCCGCTCTGCCATACTCAAGTTCCAAAGCGGTAGATTAGTAGTTGGGTGGGTGACCACCAGCGAATACCTACTGTTGTATGTTTTTTTGGCAATTTTGGTGGAGCGGGGGCGTGATGAATATAGATGGTGGGTAGTTAAGGTAGGTATTGTACGGATGAAGAATACACCTAGGCTTAGTGCTTTAGTTTTTGTGGTAAAGTACATGCTTCTCTTGTTGATAATTCCGTGGGAAGTGGAATGAATAGCTTGATTAACACCAAAAGGCATGCAATTCACATCAAGTTTCCTCCCATCTTTTCCCCCCCAGAATATCTCCTCATCTGCTGCTTGGCATTTACCCGCCACATTCATATTGATATTCACATCCACCTTCAACGCCCCCACTACAGCGGCCGAACCAATTCACCACCTTTTGGTGATGACACTCTTTGCAGGCTCTAAGCGAGCGCGTACTCATGCAGATGCTAGGTATATAAAGGTCTTTTGCTTCGCACCATCGTCAACTTCCACAACAACAATCTTGGTCCCTGTGACATTCTTAACCTCCCAACCTTGGACCAACCCAAACATTTGAGAACGAGAGCTGGACCTGGGTCTTGCCCAAACATCCCACAAAGCCTAGGAACTTCTGGACTTCGAGACCGACATGGCCGAATTCACCCTCTTCCCCAAGCTCTGCACTGAGCTGCGTCTTAAAATTATAAAATTTGCGCTGTATCAGCCGAGGGTCGTCGAATACTCGAGATTTTCATTGGGGCCGGAGTCTCGACCTTTCACTGCAACCCCACCTATTTTCCATGCCAATCGCGAGATGCGAGAAGAAGCCATTAAACACTTTGGACTGAAAAGAGATTGCAACGGCAGCTTGAACTTGAAGTCGAAACTCCTGCTCAACTACGCTGAAGACACGTTTTTGTTACCGTACGCGATAGAACGCAGCATATTGGTCGGTAGGGTTAGTTCGGGAAGCAGATCAAGGATTCGTTCTTTGGCAGTGAATCATCTTAACTTGACGTGTGGGAGGGGGGTCGGCGATCCTTGCATGAAGCGAATTAAAACAATCATCTCCGTCTTCGAGAACCTTGAGGAGTTGGTTGTATTGACAGTTCCGCAAAGAAAAATGATCCACCCTGAGAAGATCCTAGAATGTCGGACTTGGACGAAGGAATACCGAAGACCGGAGGAAGTAACAAAGTTATGGGAGCAGCCGAGCAAACAACAGGCTATCACTGGTCTAAGAAATTCGTCACACTCGAGCACAATGCACGAAGACATGGCGAAGATGTTGAAGGAACAAAACCGGTCCGGAAAGAAGATGCTGAAGGTGAGAATTTCACGAGGAGCTATGGATGAGAATAGTTCTCGGGGCGGCGTGATGGTCTTTGACAAGGAAGCACCACATTGAATAGAACATCTGGACCTGGTGGAGCAGGGCAATATCATAGTACTGTTGGCGGATGGTGGATACTGGAAGTGGTGTATACTAGCAAACCCCAATATACCGTGTGCAAATAGAGTACGCCGTTCACACGTGCCCTGGAGAATTATACCCCGAAGGACTGTTCGGGGAATATCCTGGGTCCTTCCTGAAAAATTGCGTCCAAGGTTTATCGAGTGATACACTCAGTGGCTCGTTCCTCTTGGTTATAGCCAGCATTTTCTGTTCCACGGCAGCACCTCCCACATTCTGCATGCTGAACCGAGCAGGGACTGTCTCTTCTCGTACCACAAGGCTTGCAAAGTTGCGTAGGGCTTCCCACGAAGGTTCTTCTTCGTCCTCGAGCCATTGGCGCGTTGAGACAAACCGAGGTAGATGAGTGATTTCCCGTATTGTGTGATTGATAGTATCTTGCTCTGATGTGTCGGCGTAAAAGGTACTGAATGGCTGGCCCAGGGTTTTCTCATCGACAAAATATCTAAGAGATCGAGACGTTAGTTGCGCAACTTAGAGGTTGACGATTACTTACGTATTCATTTCAATTAGCCAGGTGCTTAGACTAGGGTGCCTCGACTGAAAAGCTATTCCCTCCTCCGCCCATAGCACCCAGACAAGATATATCCAAATGACCCAGTAAGTATAGTCCCAGTCCTCAACTAACACAGCCCAGTTTAGTGGAAGTGGCTCCTCTTGGTCTTCAGAAATTATCTTTACCACAGCCTCGTAGACATCGTGGTAATTGATCTGCATCCAACTAAATGCACATTCTAGAGATAAGAGCTCAATGTCCGAATGCATTTGACGTAAATACCCCTCGATATACGCTGGAGGCTGATTGTGGTCGGGATGCTGGCAGTGGGAACTGAAAGACGCAGCAGACTGGAGTCGTTTCAAGATCGGAGTAAGAGCTCCTTGGAGGACATCTAGTTGTCTGCTTCTATAGTCCAAAGCCATAGTTTGGTTGCTGTTCTGGGGTTCACTTCGAAATGTTAGTAATGTTTCCAATTGTAAGTAGATGTGGCTGGAAATGTCACTTACCTCAAAGTTGCTCCAGTTCCTCGAATTCGTCTGAAGTCATAATCCAATTTATCAGATAGAATCTGAAGAATACACAGGACATTTCGAGCTAGTGGTCCTCCAAACACGGCAGAGTCTTCTTCGAGAGAGTAGGCTGGATTCTCGATAATGAATTGTCTCTCTCTTTTATTAGCCACCATACACGCCAGTGTATCGAACAGACCAGCGGAGAAGAATTCGAGCTCCACAAGGCCATTATCTACTTCCCCAACACGATTTTGCCTTCGAACCATGAACATGAACTCTTCTCCGGGCTGAGACCTATGGATTGAAGCATGGGATATCTGAGTTCTCCGCAAGTGAGCAGCTTCGATGGGCGGGGTCAACTTCAGATTGACAGTATCGTTTTCTAAGTTAGGAAGCGTGAAGCCGTATCCAACAAGTAGCTCGCTATTGGACTTATTGCCGTAATAGTTGTAAATTTGGCTACCTTGTTGAAATAGGTCGCGCGTGCACAAGCCAAACTGTCCAGCTTTTGGGTCTTTCATCCAGGTAACTGCGTTAATCCCATTATGATTTCCAATGTCCAAGACGGGAAGCAGAACGGAGAATTTATCGTGTCTGACATGGTCTAAAATCAAATCCTTGTTGTTTTGGCTGGTTTTTGCGTGCTCAAACAGCTCTGCCGGAATGGTTAACGAAGCTCGAAAACTTCGCGTGCCAAAGATAGTTGCAGCCCACTGATAAAGGAGATAGCTGTAGTCTTCCCAGTGACCGGATTGCTGCCTAAGTATAGCAATTCCTCTGTTCCACTCATCTTTCCATAACTCTTGCCTTTTCGCCAGTGGTGGTTCCGCATTCGTGCCTTCCAGAAATTTTCGATCTGCTTCAGACCACCATATTGGGAGGGCGAGCCTTTCTGGCTGCTCCGGTTGTGGAAGAAGTTTGATATAATTCCACCAGAACGAGTCTGCGCCCATCAAGTATTGTTGGATGAGGAAGAAATGGCCAATTGTATTCGGATCTTCTGAGCTCAAGGCGTCAATGAACTCAGATGGAAAGAGTAGAGACCCATGACTCTCGAATTCCGAAGAAATATGGGCCACGTTAAGGTATGAAAGGGTGGTTTGGTATGAACAACTGACACACTTGGTTCCGGATGGGACATTTTTGATAGCTTTGAAAGAAAGTCCGGTTATTGCATCCTGGAAAACCTCGACGTTTGGGTGGAGAGAGGTGTGGTTCGATGCCGCCCACTGTAAGAGGCTTTCAATCTCTGGATTTGGTTGAGACATTTGTGACGGAAAACAAAACTTAATTGCGGACTTTTCTCCAGATTCTTGCAATCAATTCAACAGAAGCAGCGGTTTGAGGAACCTCCCACTACAATTCCTGACACTTCCTGTCTACTCACACAGAAAGAATTGCGGTTCATATGCAGCCCCTAGGAGAAGTATGGGATTTCGGAATCATGAAGCGCCTTTTATTCCTCAGTACTCACTGAAGCCTAAACCCCAGCGGTTCACTAAGAAACCTTTCTAAGAGTCCGAAAGATTAAGCCATTAAACTTGACAAGTGATAAACATAATGGCGACGGATATCAAGTCAAACTCAGGTAGAGTTCCAAGTGCTTGAAAATTACTCCATGTGTGGTGGAGTGGAAGTGGTGATCAGAATCCGGTGACCAGGAAATGCACCTCGCGCTACCGTATCCGTATCCCATTCCCAGTCCCAATCCAATATAGTATCTTGACTATCAGTTCTTTCTTCACACTAGAGTTACGAGTACAGTCTGTTGTAATATACATGCCGTACGCCTTTCGCGAAATGAAGAGAGGCAGAGACGAAAATGTTATGGCTTCGATCAAGCGTTACGTTCTTGTGAGATGATAACTTGAGGTAAAGTAGAAACTGAAGAGTTCGCAAACCTCCAGTCTCTCTGAATGCACCTGCCCGCAGAATTCAAGCTTGGCCTCCAGTATTTCAGACCGTGCACAAAGAATCAATCCAGTGAGATACTACTTGTATGTGGTGTTTGAAATGAAGCAAATGCGAGCCCTGTCAAGAAGACCGAGAATTGTCAACTTCAACCGAGGCTGGTGTGACTTGAGGAATGTCATGGATTATTCTATTCACATGTTCCTGTACGGAACGGATTACGGAAGTCTCCTGCCCTGCATACAGTAAACCGACAACCGACAACAGCTGATCGCACCACAAAGCATTGGTCCGGAGCCGCATTAGCTGAGCATCATCGTGGTGTTACAAACGTCGTGGCAATTATCTGCTCTCTTCTGGAGTTCTATAAAAAAGGTTTCCTTCGAGCTTCTTGTCGATTTTTCGATTATACTAAAAGTTATTATACAGTATGTCTGCGCCTAACCACGCCACACTCCAATCAATCAAGGATGGCATATCTGGTGTGTCCTTGTCAGATGGTGGGAGTAACAATTCATCTGGAGCGCAAACCCCTACCCGGCACACCCCCAAAAGCCTAAGACCCTACATTTGGGCCATGATAGCCTTCAAGAAGGGACATGACTTCCAACGGCGTGCTTCTATACACCATGCACGCAGAGTCAGTGCAACCGTTCAGTCCGAAGGGCAATTTGGAGCTGCTTTGACCGTATGCTTCCTCCCTCATTACAGGCGATCACCATACTAAACGGAAAATAATAGCCTCTCTACGCCGGAATCTCGGCTGCCTTTAGTGATCACAACACCGCGGTCATAGCGATAGCTATCCATGATCCCGTCTATTTACTTGACTTCTCTGTCAAGACCATCGAACTAGCCGATGGTTTGGAGAAGGACGTTGATGTTATTGCTGCCTATGTGGTTGGAGAGTTGGAGAAATACGAACATGAGAATCTTAGCAAATTCATTGGAGCGGGAGTACCGTACGACATTATGAAGCGTAGCCCAAAGCTTTCTTCCAAACTCTGGTTAGAGATCGACATTGTCCCAATTTCCATCATGCCTGAGTTGGACGGGCTGGAGACTGAAGTGAAGGATCGAAGTCATTGGAATGAAAAATGTATCGACGAGCAAGCGGACTCTATGGCGAGAAAATGCATCATGTAAGTCTATCACCTTTTTCATGCAGTTTCATTTGGCGTTTTCTTAGTGAAAGTATCACTCCGATATATATATCGCTACCTCTTTTATTGAAGGCGACTAACCTTTCACAAGGCACTTTGGCCCAAGTCTTGCTCCCTTACAGCAAGTGGGCTATAGAGGCATCGTCGAGGTTGATTCTGGATTCCAAGCACGCATCCTTACTCTTGACGACTTCCAAATGACCTGCGATCCCCGTACTTGGGATGCAATGATGAAATTCGTCACATCTCTCAAAGCAAGAGGCACTAAAATTGCCTTCTTCTCCAGCACACCACAAGGTGGAGGCGTTGCTCTTATGAGACACGCTCTTGTCCGTCTGGCCAAGCTATTGAAAGTTGACTTGACTTGGTGAGTTTTGTTATGACCATATTGGTGCTACAGAGATCTAATGCCTCTAGGTATGTACCAAAGCCCAAGCCTGGGGTCTTTCGCATCACAAAGACAATTCACAATACCCTGCAAGGTGTTGCCCACCCCAATGAGAAAATCACTGCGGAAGACAAAGAAGTCTTGAATAGCTGGATCGAAGATAATGCAAACCGTTATTGGCTCAGCCCAGGTGGCCCTCTGCGTCCTCCTGCTGAAGGTGGAGCAGATGTTATTATGGTACTTGCCTTTTCCCCCTTGAGTACTCCTCTAACTAGAACAGATTGACGATCCACAAATGCCTGGCCTCATTCCGTTGATCAAGAAGTTGACTCCAAATAGACCTGTTCTGTACCGAAGCCATATCCAAATTCGAAGTGATTTGGTCAATACCCCTGGCACACCACAAGCAGATATTTGGGAATTCTTATTCTCAAAGATCAAATATGCGGATATGTTTATCAGCCATCCAATTCCTTCCTTTGTCCCAGCCGATGTACCAAGATCGAAAGTCTGCTATTTGCCTGCGACGACCGACTGGCTCGACGGACTCAACAAAGATCTGAATGTATGGGACCAAGGATATTATGGACACATGTATAACGAGCAGTGTCACAATTTGAGAATGTAAGTTCCTACACACTTGACGGTTTTGTAGTTGTAGGTAGCTAATATATTACAAGGACCGAGCTGAGATGGCCCAACAGTAAGTCACGATAAGTAAGTCTGGAGATTAACAAGATGCTAATTCCACCAAAGAGAAATACATCATCCAAATAGCACGATTCGACCCCGCAAAAGGCATCCCAGATGTCATCGAATCCTACGCTGAATTCCGCCGCCTTTTAACGCAACAGAACCCTAATGCAGAAGCACCTCAACTCGTAATGTAAGCTACCCCGCTCCCCTTCTCCCACCTCGCTGACATTCCCAGCTGCGGCAACGGCTCGGTCGACGACCCAGACGGGACCATCATCTACGACCAAACCATGTCAACCCTCCAAACCAAATACCCCGCCCTCCTCCCCTCCATCTCCGTCATGCGCCTCGCGCCCAACGACCAGCTCCTCAACACGCTCCTCTCAGCCTCGCACATCGTCCTGCAACTCTCGACGCGCGAAGGCTTCGAAGTCAAAGTCTCGGAGGCTCTGCACAAAGGCAAGCCCGTCATCGCTACGAACTGCGGTGGCATCCCGCTGCAGGTGCAAGATGGCAAGAATGGCTTCTTGGTCGAAGCGGGTGATTGGAAGGCGGTTGCGGGGCGGCTGATGCAGCTGTGGGTTGATGAGGCGTTGTATGGGCGCATGAGCGAGTTTGCGAGGGACAGCGTCAGTGATGAGATTGGGACGGTGGGGAATGCGTTGAGCTGGTTTTATTTGGCGGATAAGTGGGCTGGTGGGGAGGGTGTTGTGCCGCGGGAGAGGTGGGTTAATGATCTTGCTAGG
>QGMG01000545.1:0-24951 GCA_007825325.1 Lachnellula cervina | reverse complement strand
GGGTGGGATAGGGGGGCAAGAGTTATTAGATTTGGGAACTGGGATATGAGATATGAGATTTTAGACCATTGAGGGAATTACGGTTTAGAATGCATGGAAATTTGGGTTTCGGATATCTTGGAATATACTCTTAGAATATAGAATATAACGAGGAAAAATAAAGTACAAAGGATTTTCAACAATGTAATAATGGATTTCATGAACAAAGCAATTTAGATGACTTTCGAGTGAATGGGACTAAATGTAAAAGAGAATAATCACATTTCCACGGAAGCACGGAGTTTAGGTATTAATAACGGCCCTTCACGTAAGGTTTGAACAAGTTGTTTCGCAGGGAGTGATAAAGTTATTGTCTCACTAGACTATTTTCTGCTTTGATCTTATGTTCTGTTTTGCCTCTGTTATTGTTTTTCAAAACAATGGGTGAGTGTTAAAAACAGCACGCGGGTAATAACCTATAAGTAAAGACACCTAGCTCCATTGAATAAAAACACCAACACCTAAAGACCCTCTTGACCAAACCCTACTCCAAGCTTCTTCACAACCTCAAGTATACATGCCACTTCCGATGATCATGGGCGAAGAAGTTGGTCCGCGTTCAAGAGATTCGACGCCAGCGGCAACGAACCGTGGAACATTCAACCCGTTCAAGAACAAGTGGGAGATCCTCCCAAACACAACCTTCAAAGCCACGGAAGATTGGAAAAATCGACACTCTGGTAACAGGGAATCACCTCCCGTCTCGCCTTTCAGTAATCCCATCGCGATGCACGACAACGAGCCAATGGAAACCATCGACCTGAACGAGATGCCTAGACCTGCTTCCGCTCCAGCTCCAGCTCCAGCTCCAGCTCAGACTCGGACCGCAGCAGGAATACGCTCCAAGTCCCCCTTGGGCGAAGATGCCCTGAACGATCTGGACAACATCGTCCTGGACGACGTCCCAGCCCACGTCCCCATGAACCGCAACCGTTTCTTCAAGCAGAAAGACCAAAGCCGCGCCCGCGACCCCTGGCTCCCAGACGGCGACAACCCGAAACCCTCCATAAAGCTAACGCAGCGCCGGGAGGTCCTGTTCGCCGTGTTAGCCATCGCCGTGATCCTGGGTATCAGCACCATAGTTCTCGCTTCCCTGGTGGGAATGGGGATGTGCGCGGCGGACTCGCGGAAGGGGGTTGTGGCGACCAAGGGATCGAATCATGTTAGGGCTGTGGCGGCGGAGCTGCATACTACGACTGTGACTGTGACGGCTACCGTGCCGCATTTTCTGACGGAGACGCTGAGTATTGTTTCTTGTCCGCCAACGGGGGAGCCGACGAACGCTGCGAGGATGTTGACGGCAACTGATGGGAGTTTGTGATGAGCGTCCGCCGCCCGTGGGGTGGGCAGACTCATGCAGGCGTGGGTTTGGGTGGTAAGAGACTGACTTACTTGGGTTTCGTTGGGTTTCTGGTGCAATAATAATCTTATCCTCTCCAGAAATAGATTTGTTTACAAGAAATATTGATTAACAAAGTGAGATATGTGACTTGATGAGTGATTAAAACGAAACTTGACTTGAAAAGTAAGCAAATGAAACTGAAGATTTTCTTGACTCTTCTCGGGATACTGAGGCCACCTGGAAAACACGATTTAGGTATAATCTGGGCATAATCTAGCGCAATTATTAGATTGTTATCTTCGAAGATGAAGGAATAGAGTTAGAGAGCGTGGTAATCGAGGCAACTAAGCACCGACGCAGACTTGCATCTGCAGCACGTAGATAGCTTATAAGGTAGTAGGTGCACGCGGTAAAAGGAAGATGAAGGTCAAGCCCGAGATGTTGATAGATAATGGGAGCCCTTGATCGCTTTTCGCCTTTGACGTGAGCTAACCGTAGACGGTTAGCGCATGTGTTCTGCTTAGTTACTCATTCTCGCGCCGATTCATTTTGCTCTTCGCATGTTTGACAAGCAATTCCATCCTGGTCATGCATGGAATGAAATAGCAGAAAGTCGCGACAATCTCCCCGTGGAAATCGCTGCAAATGGTAAGACAGATCTATAATACCTCTACCTCAACCTAAAGTGTTATAACTTATAGCTCCACAGCAAAACGCTCCCTAAGCCATCCTCCGTAGCGATAGAAGAAGAGTGGCACTGGAAGAAAAGCCACGCCTATAAACCCTAGGACGCTATTTCCCCACCCAAGCCCTAGGTCTGCATACAAAGACGGACCTGCCAATGGAATGAAAGCTGCAAAAAGAAGTCGGACAATCACGTTCGCAGCCAACGCAGAGGCGGCAGCCTCAGGGCCAAAAGCATCCACCAAGTAGAGCTGAGTTGGCATTATGACCCAGAGAAAGCCGAATCCAAAGAAGAAGGTGCCGATGATGGGCACGATCCAATGAGTCTGCTCCTCGGCTGCCCAGCCATACCAGAAGATGCCGACGGGCACGGCGGGCATGACCCAGATCATGGGCTTCAGACGTCCTTCAGGTTTGGGCGAATCTCCAAGTGCCTTTTGCAGCTTGTCGCTCACGGCGGCAAAGGTTCCGAGAGAGACGGCCATTCCAATTCCAACGCCGAGATATGACAAGCCAGAAACGCCGGCGGAGAAGTGGTATTGTTCCTCAAAGACCGTGGGAAACGTGGTGAATAGGATAAAGAGGAGGCTGAAAACGAACGCGCATAGGAGGGAAAGGAGGAGCACGATTGGCGACAGGATGAGAAGCTTTGTTGGTCGAGTAATAGCGCGGAGGAACAGCTGGCGGGGGGTCAGGCCTCGATCCATCTTGGAAACCAGAGCAGCATTGCCAGTTTCTTTCCGGAGGCGAGCAGCTTTCCATCCTAGCAGCACGGCGGCATTGGTCTCACGGAGGAAGAAGATTGATATGGTAAATGATACTCCTGCCTAGGTCGAACCGTCAGCGACTCGAGAATAGTAGGGGTTGAGCTCTACTCACTAGGATTAAAATGATCCAAAAAGTCCATCGCCAGCCAATTGATTCAGACACAAAGCCACCAATAATTGGGCCCAAGACCTTGAAGGATCGTCAGTATTATGACGGTTTGCGTGGGGTAATGCCACCTACTGGTCCTAGAAGTGGTCCCGCGAAGAACAGAGACATTACCCTCCCACGCTGAGCTGGCGGGACGACGTCAGCAACGGTTCCTCCGCCAACTGTCAATGGGCCCGAAGAAGCACACCCGGCAAGGAATCGAAAAGCAAGAAACATGCCGGTGTCTTTGCCCAGCGCACATCCGATGATGAAGCCAATGTAAATGACATTGCAGGTGTGGTAGATCACAAGTCGTCCGTACAGTTCAGACAGCGGTGAAATGACCATTGGACCAATTGCGAAGCCGGCAAGGTAAATGGACACGGTGAGACTGGTAATGGTGGAACTCGTGATATGGAACTCCTTAGCAAGTGCGGCAGCTCCAGGTGCAAACATTGTCGCGGCGAGGTTACTGTATGTGTATTAGTCAGAACTGGATTTGCTTCGCCAAAGGAGCGTAGGAACTGCCTTACGCAGTGAGCAAGAAACTGGTGGCGAGGACGACTTGGGTCATGCGTTTCCATGCTGGCCAGTTCCGCGGATTTTGGGGATCGTCTGGCCCATCCCAGTCAACGATATTATCCTTTGTCTCTTGTTCAATTGCTGTTTGGTCAGGCTCGCTAGATTGTTGGTCATGGTGGCCGTCTTCCGATATGGCTGGCTTCTCATGGGCGGATTCCAAGTCGGCCGCCATGATATGTTGTCGAGGGTGGTTTGACTCTGGGATATTGGCGCGTGTTTGATCACTGGTGCCAGTCTCTGAGGTCGCTTTGGCTAAGGTTTGTGTATTTTATCGCTATATTAAAGGTAGGTCGTGTTGGGTACTCGGTATCTGACAGCAATGAAATAAATTAAAGAGTGTATGTTTTGTGGAAGAGAGAAACAATAGGAACGAGAGGCTATTGGTTTTATATGTACTTGCACTACGGATAACCCTAGCAATGTGGGGAAGTTCCATTCGCGGGATTAGGAAGCCTAACTCCTTTATTTCCTCTATATCTGAGAATAAGAGACATATGCCGACATGTAAAGGCAGGGTAGGCGGGCTGGACGGTCGACGCGGAGGGTTGATGCGGAGGGTCGGAGGGTCGAACTATCCCTGCTCTCTCCATTGCTTCTCGGTTTGCGCCGCCAGACAGCTTCTTTCTCTTCTTGAAGTGGCTGGGAAACTGTTTGAGATCATACCAGGGCACAATTCCGCTTTGGGCGTGCCCAAATTGCCGCGTACGAGGTTGAGCTCCGCGAGCGCTTCAATCCAGACAGACTGGTGGTCGATAAGTCAGTCAGTCAGTCATTACCTAAGGGGAGAAGGCAGCTGACTAACTGATGTTCTTGGTGGTATCTGACTGACTGAGGGATAGTAACTGATCAGTCACTAATTTAATGTTGGTCCTGATAAATCTATATGAAGATATACTATTTTATAAGTAAATCTCTAATGCTATTACTGTATAGATTATTCCTTTTCTTTACTAAGTTTTTACCGCATTCCTAATACTATAGCTTGTTTAGAATCTATTACTAAAAGTAAGAAACTATTTTGAATATAGCTGAATGGTAATAACAATTAAAAATAGAGTATAAGTCCATAGAGCCGGGGTATATCTGTGTGGTGGGACCCAATAGGCTTAGCACACTCTACTAGCCCCGCACTTGGCTAAAATGAGCCGGTGTCTGAGTGGCTCAAATATGGAGCGCTAGTAGGCTATTTAAGGCTAGAATTCGGCAGACCCCCCCTTAGAACCTCCAAAATCGCTATAAACAGACCTTATTATCGACGATTTTACTACCTCACATGATCAGCGACTTATCAGAAACTGACTGGCGGACTTGTTTACTTTAAGGTCCTAACTGACTGATTGACTCTAAAAACTCAACTGATGAGGTGACTGATTAGCGACTGACTTATCGGCCAGTCTGTCACACCATGGCCGACAATGCTCAACGTCCGCGTCCGCCGCCAAATCGACGCAGAGACAAAGTCCAGCTTTCCTGCGACCCTTGCAAACACCGAAAGTACGTGCTCGATACCCATCACAAAGTCGTGCACGCCTAACTTTGCCAGGCTGAGGTGCGACCGACAGAACCCATGCGGAGCTTGCTCACGGCGTGGCCTCACCAACTCCTGCAATTATGCGACGACATCTTCTTCTACGCCCGATGCTCAGCAGCCCGTTGCTCCGCGACAGTCCACCAGCCTTCATGGCAGAATCTCTGAACTGGAGAGCCTCGTCGTGACGCTCATGGAAGGCCAGTCACTCCTAAGTCCGCCCGCACCGAACTCGCCGAGACCAAGCTCGCTATCATTCGCAGATGAGTTCCCTGAGATCCGGAGATCAAAGAAATCCCAGGATGAAGCAGCATCCCCGGCAGACCCTGGCACATTAAAGTTGCGCGAGTCTGGATCCAGCTATGTCCAGAGTACCCATTGGGAGGCTATTCTCACTAAGATCAGGTGGTTTTCCTCTACTGGAGCTGAGGAGCTCGGAGCTGTTTCAGGAGCCTTTATGCAAGCTCCCGAGACAGCTTTTAGGCTCCTTAGCTCTGCCCCAAGATCTAGCTTTTTACTATGCTAATACGTCAATTAGAGGACTGAAGGAGGACTTGGTCACTGATAGCAAGGCTCCGCCCGGTTCACACTTGTTTTATGGCCCGAATCGTCATGCAACCCGAGATGAAATACTGGCTGCTGTTCCTCCTCGTTCAGTTGTTGACCGCCTCATGGCCCATCACTTCGATTCCTACATTATCACTCCGTGTCAGTACATCCAAGCTTTCTTTCCGCTCTCAGAGGTATTGACTGTGTGCTGTAGATCTCATTCATGGCAAGAAGTTTTCCCGAGAGGTGGGTTCCTTCTAACCTGGCCGAATACAAGCAGTCTGACATTTGACCAGTACGAAACCTTCTGGAAAGATCCGTCTGCAACTTCTATCGCTTGGATCGGTCTCATGTTCTCCATGTTATATATTGCTGCGCAGTTGCAGAGCTTCACCATTGACTTAAACGACGGACGAGCCGAATCGCTCAAGGCGGAATATCTTACCATGAAGGATGTCTTCCGGGAGAAGGCCGTTCAGTGTCTCATTCTGGCCAGGTATACGTCGGGAGGACCATATATCCTGGAAACCCTCATAATGGTCCTTACTGGAGAATTTATACTCTTGAAAGATAGCGCTACCGATGGCTGGCTTTTGATCAGTATGATACTTCATCTTGCAATGCGCATGGGCTATCACCGGGACCCAGATCACTTTCCCGGAATATCTGCATTCGAGGGTGAGATGCGTAGACGCATCTGGACTACAATCCTTCAATTAGATCTCGCTCTCTCCTTGGAGATGGGCCTTCCTCGAAGTGCCACAGATACACACATCGATACGAAACATCCCCGTAATCTGCGCGACTGTGATTTTGAAGAGGATACGACCGAGATGCCTCCGCCGAGACCAGAAACAGAATGGACGCCGATTCTCCCTCTCATTGCAAAAGGGCGACTGATATCAACTCTCGGCTTGATTTGCGACGTCAACACCGATATTAATCCCCCTTCCTACGACGAGGTCATTAAGGTCGACGCACTTCTTGAAGACGTGCACAATCGTGCTATTCCGTCCGTGCTGCGCTGGGAACCTATGCCACACCCCATCACGGATAGTCCAAACCTTGTGATACAGCGGGTAAGTGTAGAAACGACGTACTACAAATCACGCATTCTCCTGCACCGGAGAGCTTTGATCAGCTACCCAGTGCGACAGTCTCAAGAGCGGGACAGAGAGTCGGTGCGAATTTGTTTAGATTCCGCACTCAAGATTTTATCGTTTCAACAGATGCTTCACGAAGAGTCTCAGCCATTTGGTCGTTTGTCTCAGCTTAGATGGAAGGTCACCCATATTTTCAACCAGGATGTTCTCCTCGCAACGAGCGTGCTCTGTCTGTACCTTCAAGACGTCGCTGAATTTGAATTGGCTGAGACTGCAGGACAGACAACGTGGTCGCCTAGGGCTGAAGAGATTCGACAACAACTAACGATCTCACACAAGATTTGGCTTCAAATGAGTACGACATCTGCGGAAGCCGGAAAAGTAGCGAAAGCTCTAAGCATCGTCCTTGGAACCACAGAAGCGTCTGCCGAAGACGGTAGCGAGCCCGCTTCTTATGACTTTCTGGCGGATTTTGATGCTATACCTGTGAATGGATTTGGCGCAACGTTCAACAATCAATGTGAGAAGCACACTCAGTCATGCCGATTGCAACTAACAAAAAGACTTATCAGATTTTCCTTCTGGTTTCTACTCTCCTCTCACGTTTTTTGATAATGTACTGGAAACTGGGGGGACATGAAAATATGACTGTTTTGATGGTTGAAGCACGCAAAGCAGGCCCTTCGAATGGCCGAAATGGCGAACAGGCGATTTTCCGGCAGGGGGGAAGGGATGTTAGATAGAAAAAAATGTACCGATCTGTAATGCCCCAGGTGAAGTAGCGTATTAAAAGTCCTTGATAATAAGGTCAGACATCCCTTTTCTAAAGATGAGACGTAGAACTGATAACCAAATTCTAGGGGAAACCTTTTCGCCAAGTGATCAAGTCGCCAAAGACTTCCTATTCTTTTGAAACAGCCTGAGAAGTCTCTTTGTGTCGACTCATAATTAAGACATATTTTTCAAGAAAAACAAAGCCTTTGTTTGTGCTGCCATCGTTTTTTGACCCTAACAAACAGGAACAGTGCCTTAGTATTCTCAGAACAGTCCACAAAGCTCTCCTATATCCTTGGAACATGCATACCTTCCTGGTTTCTTTTTTAAACATTCGGGAGTCTTTTCTAAGAAATCCGCACATAACCAAATTATCTTCCCACCTTTCCTTCTTGAAACAGAACCTCTTTTCGTGACTCACCAACCAGTTTATCATTCAAGATGGCAGAGTTCGATCGAGATTCGCTGTCCAAACTTGACGCTACGGAGTTGTCCGAAGAGGCGTTATCCGCAAAGCTATCTGCAAATCGCGTAGACACACCGCTTGCTCGTTCAGGCACAGTCAGGAGCCAGCCCCCGGCATATTCGTCTCCAGAGCCTGGGCGCAGGCCGAGCAACCACTTCGAGGTCGATGATATGGAGCTACGCAGAGCGGGAACAGGAGACACGCAGATGCCGCGAATAATGATACCGGTCCAGGATCACGGTAACTGTGAGCCCGAGCGCGGGATGCCGTTCTACAAACCGCGATCTGGATCTGACAAAAAGCGGCCATTTATGATCGCGGCTATCGCGGTGTTGTTCGCAGCTCTGGTGGCGGTCTCCACGCTGCTGGGACTGACGCTGCGGGCGAATGCGAAATGCGAGTTGGGGCCGAAAACGGTCACCGTCACGAGTACGACGGTATCGACACTCGCTGCAAGCACAGTGACATCGATCCAAGTAAGCACGTTGATCGAGTCAATTACCGAGACGTCCATCGAGGTGCTTACCGCTGCTGCTCAGCCGACTACGGTGGAAACGACGGATATGGAGACGGAGGATGAGATTGAGAGGTATTTGATTAACGTGGTCAGGACTGCGAGGCCGACGGCGACGTTGACGACTTTCTAGTTTGCCATTACGGTTCTTCCGGGCTCTAGAAAGACCTGTGCGTGCATTACCTTCCAAATAAATGGTGGGTAATTATGATCCTCAGTGAGGGCTTTTGGTTTTTTTGGGGTTTCTCATAAGACTGGACTGGCCTCGAGAAGAAATAAGATAATAAAGGCAATTACTGCCAATCACAATCAAAGAATGATGATACAATCGTGAAAGAAGCGTAAGTGAAATCTAAATTATGCAGTAAATTCTTCAAAGAAACAAGCACCGGCAAACACAGGTTCCAGGTACATAGAGGTCACGTGCCTACTGTCTTCACCCCACCTCGTTCCCCCGAAAAGGGGACTCGCTTAATCCCCTCCCTCCTCATGCTGATAAGCGCAAGTGATAAAGCAGGATGAGAAGATGATAAAATGGTCCGAACTCGCAAGGAAACCCCTGGAAACGGAATCGGAAACGGAAGTGGCCTTTAGTCCAGCTCTGGGGCTTAGTAATTATTTGTCTTTATTCACCGCCGTTCGGCCGCAGGGAATATGATGTCCATTTTCGGAGATGTTTTCCTTTCAGCCCACGTGGAGACTAACGGTCGTCAACGGACTCAAGATAGAATCAAAGCCCGGATGTCTTTGCTCGCTATTATTCTGTTAATCATGGTTATTGTCAGCTAAGAAATTTTTTTTTGGTGAGGAAGGTTGATGCTTCGCAGCCCACGCAAGGCAAGTATATACACATACCTACTTGGGTATAGTCCGAATTTATACCGGAGTTTGTCCCCTTGGGAATACTAGAATACGCAAAACACACGACATATTCAAAGCAAAGACTGTTAAGACTGTTTTCGTAGGTGCAGGTTAAGATAGTTAAAGTCCTACTACTAAGGTAGTAACACCTAATCGTCCATTCGCAACGACGTCTAATCACGTGAAGCAGCAGATGGACGATTACCGTATGGTCACAAAGACGCGATAATAGGGTAAAATCACGAACTACTCCGTATTAATGTATAATTCCCCGAAGACCGGTATATATCCGTGTGTACGCACTCTTTCCGTTACAGCGGAAGTGGGGGAGCCAATCAAAAGCCGAGGATTCTAATCCTGAGATGTTTAGACGTTGTTTCATGGTGTGGCGGGGGGGATTGATTATTAATAGGTGGGGTGTGTGTTTAGAAAGAGCGGGGTAGAGCTGCTAACAACCTTCCACTTCCCTTCTCCGAATACAACCTAGAGACCTTCCAGTCCAATGTTTCGACGTCCTTTTCTGTTCCTTTCTCCAAGAGCCAACAACTACAACTACAAATACAACTACAATTGCAATTACAAGTTCCCTCTTCCCTTTCAAGTCTCAACCTCACGTCTTCGACGACAGCAACGAAACATGGCTACTGGCGAATGTCCTATTAAGAAGGCAAACGTGGGAGGTGGAGGAACCCGAAACAATGACTGGTGGCCTGATGAGTTGAAGCTGAACATTCTCCGCCAGCACACAGCTGCTACCAACCCATACAAGGACTTCGACTATGCAGCGGCCTTCAAGACCCTCGACTACAATGCCTTGAAGAAGGACCTGACTGCATTGATGACCGACTCACAAGAGTGGTGGCCCGCTGACTTTGGCCACTACGGTGGTCTGTTCATCCGAATGGCATGGCACAGCGCTGGTACTTACCGAGTTAGTGATGGGCGTGGTGGTGGAGGAGCTGGTCAGCAGAGATTCGCACCTCTCAACAGGTAAGTCGACTTTCCCGGGTGGCAATGTCTTGCCCGGAGCTCTGGCACATTTTCCTACGAAAACACGCCTCTGGTATTGAATCATCACTGACTATTGATATCTACAGCTGGCCTGACAACGTATCTCTCGACAAGGCTCGCCGCCTTCTATGGCCCATCAAGCAAAAGTACGGCAGCAAGATTTCCTGGGCGGATCTCTTACTTCTCACCGGCAATGTGGCAATCGAGTCCATGGGCCTGCCCACCTTTGGGTTTGCTGGCGGACGTCCCGATCAGTGGGAAGCCGAGGAATCGGTATACTGGGGTGGCGAGACAACATGGCTGGGTAACGAGGTTCGTTATTCAGAGGGCAATGAAGGTGTGAAGGGATCTGGCGTAGTCGACGGAGACCAGCACAAGAAAGACCACACCGACATCCACTCGCGCGATTTGGAAGAGCCGCTGGCAGCTGCCCATATGGGTCTGATTTACGTGAACCCTGAGGGTCCTGATGGAGTGCCTGACCCTGTTGCTTCAGCTAGAGATATCCGTAAGTGGTCGAATATTTTATTGCAAGTTCGGAATAGTGGAATTATTCCCATTTCAAAACACCTCTGCGTTTACTTCCTTGCTACTTCAATTCAATACCAATACTAATTTGAATTGCTCACGTTCAGGCACCACCTTCGGACGCATGGCCATGAATGACGAGGAAACGGTTGCGTTGATTGCTGGCGGTCACGCTTTCGGTAAGACTCATGGAGCAGGTCCTTCCGAAAATGTAGGCAAGGAACCTCAAGCCGCTGGCCTCGAGAAACAGGGCCTCGGCTGGGAGAACAAGTTCAAGTCAGGAAAGGGACCCGACACTATTACCAGCGGTCTTGAAGTCATCTGGACCAGTACTCCTACAAAGTGGAGCAACAAATATCTCGAATACATGTACAAGTATGATTGGGAGTTGACCAAGAGTCCTGCTGGTGCAAACCAGTGGACAGCCAAGGGTGCAGAGGCCATCATCCCTGATGCCTTCGATCCTAACAAGAAGCACGTGCCGACCATGTTGACGAGCGATCTTGCGCTGCGCTACGATCCAGCCTACGAGAAGGTCTCCCGTCACTTCCTTGAGAACCCAGATAAACTTGCAGACACTTTCACCCGTGCGTGGTTCAAGCTGTTGCACCGTGACATGGGTCCACGATCTCGCTGGCTCGGCCCGGAAATCCCATCTGAGGTACTGATTTGGGAGGACCCTGTTCCAGCTGCCAGTCACCCACTGATCGATGACAACGACGTTGCTTCCCTAAAGAAAGAGATCCTGGCAACTGGTGTGGCACCAAATAAATTCATCTCTACTGCCTGGGCGTCAGCTTCTACTTTCCGTGGGGGTGATAAGCGCGGAGGCGCCAACGGTGCTCGCATCCGCCTTGCTCCCCAGAAAGACTGGAAGGTCAATAACCCAAAGCAACTGAGCGAGGTGTTGAGCGCTTTAGAAGGTGTCCAGAAGAAGTTCCAGTCTGGTTCAAAGAAGGTTTCGCTGGCCGATCTCATCGTCCTGGCCGGATCCGCCGCTTTGGAGAAGGCTTCGGGTGTTTCCGTCCCTTTCACACCCGGCCGCACGGATGCCACACAGGAGCAAACCGATACTGAGTCTTTCAAGCATCTCGAGCCATATGCTGATGGCTTCCGCAACTACGGAAAGTCGACATCTCGCGTCCGTAGCGAACAGTTCCTCGTTGACCGCGCACACCTCCTTACACTTACTGCTCCTGAATTGACGGTCCTGGTCGGTGGTCTGCGTGCTTTGAATACCAACTACGATGGATCTTCCAATGGCGTTCTCACCAAGCGTCCCGGTCAACTCACCAACGACTTCTTTGTCAACCTCCTAGACTCAAATACGGCATGGAAGACAACCGACAACGAAACTTACGAGGGTACCGACCGCAAGACTGGCGCAAAGAAGTGGACCGCCACTCGCGCCGATCTCGTATTTGGCTCTCACGCCGAGTTGCGCGCTCTGTCCGAAGTTTACGGCAGCGCGGACGGACAGGAGAAGTTTGCAAAGGACTTTGTGGCTGCGTGGGACAAGGTCATGAACCTTGATCGATTTGATCTAGCATCTTCTTCCCCTCAGGGAAGAGCTCGTCTATGAGCCTCTTGATGTGACGTGGATTTATGAACTTGCTATGAACGAACGAACGAGAATGAACGAAAATTGCACGAAACTATGTAGCTTAACCTCAACAAATTAGCAATCCATTCTTTTACGAACAAACACCCGGCACAGCGAAAATGAACCTTCCGCTTTATAGTATTTCAAGCCCGCTAACGCCTGCTCTTGCTGACTAAAAAAGTCTGCTTTCTGGGGTGTGACTTGTGACATTCTTTTCTGTATCATATAGGGACGCGTACCTCGGCAAGCTGTGCCTCTTCACACGAGGGGTAGTCTTGCTTCAGTATAATCCAACAAAAAAAATATCTAGAAATTTTATCTGCTACGAATTGACCACATTAATGTAATACTGATCAGCTCTCAGAAGACGTGCTCATAGATGGCATGAACTGTTGTTGGCCCAGCATCTGGAAATTATAAACCTCTTGATCCATCATCCTTATTCATACCTTTATTCGTTTTCCTTGCACTCCGTACAAAAACCCTTACGCCTTACGAGTAATAAGAATATAAATGCGGGGGATATAGTTACAGACAGTATCCGATCTGCAGCTACTATAGTACCTCGTCCCGTCCCGTAAAATGTAAGACCTAGTAATATAAGTACGGTTTGTAAACTTTTACTAGTTTACTTTTACTAAACAGGGCGTCGTACATGGATTCCTCCACCTTAAGATCCATAGGATTCGTACCTGGGCGTCGGTCGGTCGGCCGGTCGGGCATGTTGTTTGAACTTTCAAGGTACGGGTTATGGAGCAGAGTAAGCTGATTGCGTCTTGCTAGGTCATCCTCCGAGGTACAGATGCCTACGCCGCACGTCAGCTTGAGCTGTACGGAGCATGCAAAAGGTATCACAATATTGACTTGGGGTACCTACGCGCGGGATATCTCAGGTTAGCTTCTTGTATCTCTTTGAAGAATGATTCACAGGGGTAGCTTGTTGGGCGTTTTGGTCTTTGAGGTCTTCTTTCTTGCCTACAGAATTGCCTTTTTTTCAACTCCGTATTGCTGCTGATATGGTAATTTGGGGCTGCACTAAAGTTTGAGATATATCTAAGAATCTAAGATTACACAATTCACGAAACATGAGCGAGTTGAGCGAGGCGTTCGGTGCGCCTCTCTTAGAAAATCCTCCATCGTTATGGGAAACATTCTCGGAAACCGTTCAGAGGTATCTAGACTACTTAGCTGTTGCTTCCGTCCATCAATCGCATGACCTATTAGGAATCCCAAGTCTTCCTTTGGAAGAGGGCATTGGCTAGAGTCTATACCTGCGATGGACATATAAGAACTTGCTGCAGGGCGTGTCTCGTCTCACTGCTGGTCTGGAAGTTGCTGGCGTCAAGGCTAGGATGCCTATATTTAGTTTCCAGGCAAATGGCGCTGAGTATCTGCTTTCGCGGTAGGTATCCCGAGGTGTTTATTCCAAGTACTGTGCTTGCTAATGTAGAGTGATCAGATGGTCTGCAGGGGAGATGGGGTGTGTGTTTGTACCTATCAGCCCTCGAAACTTGACCAACAAAAGTGAGGTGACCCATATGATAAAGACAGCTCTGGTGGCAACTGCTAGAATTGCGACCACGGTCCAAATCGACTTTTCGAAACACACGCTAACAAAAGTACCTGGAAGCACGCCGAGCTCGATAATGTGACTCGCCAGTGAGGACGATTGTTCATCAACGTCCAGATATGTCAGAGAGTGTTCCAAAGAGCAAACAGCTAAGGCGTCGGGCTGCTTGAGTACTTGCTCTTGAAAGAGATCTTGAATGCATTTCTCCGCAGTCGGAGGTGTGGTTTTATTCCACAGACGAATTTGACCTATATCATAATCACTTAATGGCGAGATGGATTCCAGCAAGGTCTCGTTTGTCGCATTGCTTAGCTGGTTGACTACTGCTTGAAACTGATGAATGAGATTTTGAGCTTGTTGGGTCGAGATTCGAGAACACCCGATCATCATGTTGTATTTTGAAAGTGATGAGTGCACCAGCAGAGAGTGTGAGAGTGGCGACCAGTGGATAAGGGTGTTGTTCTTTCTTCCCCAACTCACTTAAATTCGCCAATCCTAATTTCTGGAGGTGAGGTGAGGTGCTATTGCGTCGGCAAACTCCATTGGCTGAACAACAAACAATGTTTGAAAGTCAATAACCGTAGAACTCGAATCTCCTGCCAAATAACTCCGGATTTTAGATATGCCTGAATGTTCAAATGCCATGATTTCAGCAGCTTGAACTCGAACTTGTGAAAGAAACGAGGCTACTGTTTGCTTTTGATCAACATGTAAGGCAATGTGAACGAGGTTGGTGTTGGACCTGTTGTTGGAGATACTCCGTCTAATGCTGGCCTTCGCCCATTATTGATAACTCCAAACCCTACATCTTGCGTCCTAGTGTATTGCGGCATCAAGATTGCCCATGCTGCTCGAAGCAATGGAGCTTTTGTTACGCCCAATGGTGGATGGTATTCCAGGGTAAGCGGCAGGTCGAGGGTACAAGTCGGGTCAGCTTGAAACTCTGGGACATGCGAAGGTGGAGGATACGGAGTTGGATTAATGCCAGTGAAAGGATTCTTCCAGAACTGCTCCTCTTGCAGTGGACTTGATATAACAACAGACTTGATGAACGACTCAAATGATTGGCGATGTGGAGTCGCTTCATCTCGAAATCGTCTCGCGACTTCATCAATGATCTCTTCCATCGAAGCTGCGTCGCACAACGCATGGTGTACAGTCCAAACAAAATGCGTTTGGCGATTTAGCTCGCCGTCTTTCTCTATTACTATCGAGTATCAGAAAAAAGGGTCCCCTAGTTGCATAGAAACATTTGCGTCCTGTTCCAAAAACTGGGCTAGTTCAACAAACACCTCGTTCCAGTGCATGTCTTCATTCAATACGGCTTGTAGAAGTCTAGGCGTCCCACCCAGACGGCAGATTCGGATTCGCAGGACCGGGTTTGCGCACACGGTTTCGTCCCATGCTTGTCGGAATCGGTCCAGGGAAATATTATCAGCCAATTTGAACACCAGCTGCATCAAATACAGGTTCTTGCTGCCATCGAATTCTGTCACCAGAGATGCCTACATTGGACTGCATGGGTATGCAGTCTCAATACTTTCTGCAGTGGTATTGCACGACATGGCGATTTCCTTTTTCTTGTCTTGTAAAACAATGTTTGCTTCTTCCAGCAAATCAAAATCCTTAGGAGAAGGTCTATGGTTCTTCTTGTCTTCTCTGGGACTCCCTTAAAGAGTTGTTTTTTCAGCTAAATCTTTCAAAGCAGCGCCCATGAAGATTTTCTCCTCATCGAGAAGAAATCCTCGTCTCTTGGCTGCCACTATCATATCATAAAACAGAAACGAACCGCCTCCAACTTCGAAGAAATCATCCCTATCAGAAAATATGGATGGGTCATCTTCTTTGAGTAGTTGAGTCCAAATGTGTCGCAACTGAATTCTGATCGACTTTCGGTCCGGGAGTTGTTTTTGAGAATCTGTATCATAGCTGTTCCTGGCCTGGTGTTGTGTTAAGTAAGTACTGTTTAAATCCCAAGTGGAAAGTCAAATATGAATAACGCACATGACCAGCCTTTTGCCATGGGACATTATTTGTTCCATTGTACAGGGTTTCCAAAACCACCATCTTGAAAATTCCTAAGTAACAAAGCGATTTCGTAGTTGTTCTTGAATCTCAAAAGCCCAAGAAGTAACGGTTACCTGCAGTGCATGTCGAATTAGCTTTTATTGGAGCAATCAGCACTAATAATAAGCTCGAGATTATTCACAACATACTAGGTATTTTGCTCATCACAATGCCTGTCGGTTGATCCCGCTCCAAATCCTCAGGAGGTACATATGCACATGCATGTACAGGGCGGAAGCTGTGTCAGCAGGGGTATTTAGCGGAGTGTTACAGTAGGTAAGGAGTAGCTAGGTACGTACCTCCGTACTGTACGACACAATACAACACCCCGTACTTGTCAGTGTCCCTCCATACTTTCATTTTGATCCATCTACATACTCTTCAGCTTTTGGCAAGTATTCTGTACACTCGAAATATTGCACGCCTCTCAACAGACCAGCTATGCCTCAGTCTCTGACAATACGAAAAGTCGAAGGCAAGCCAGGCCAGGTCTACTACCCCCTTTACAGCTCAATGATGTGCCAAAGCCGGTCCCAGGTCCTGGCGGACTTCTAGTCAAAATTCACGCAGCTGCTTATGAATCATCGCGATTTCTTCATCCGACAACACTGATGTCCTGGCATATCATTTACCAGTCCCCTTTTCTGTGATGGCTGTGGCCCCGTGGTTGAGAACGGTCCAGATTGTAGCAAGACGGCCTCTTCATTGCTCAATAAGCTGGTAATCCTGACCCCCTGCCTCGGCTGGGAGTCCGACGTGGATGGCCCTGAAGATGTAACAAAGTACGCTATGATCGGATCTTCAGATCGGACACCTCTCGGCGCCGCCCAGGACTACATTGTCGTGCGTGAAAAAGAAGTCGCACTGTGTCCGAGCCACCTTTCGCCTGTCGAAGGTGCCGCCCTCCCGCTCGTCGGCTTGATGGCAGGCGTGCATTTGTAACAAAGAGCGGCAACGCCGAAGCTGGGCGCAACATTCTCGTGACAGGCATCGGTGGTAGAGTTGCACTGCAAGTCCTTCAGATCGGCGTAGCGGTGGGTGCTAATATCTATGTAACCTCTAGCAACGAGGCGAAAATTGAAAAGGCTATCCGGTCATGCGAAGGGTGGTATTAACTATAAAAGTGAGGGATGGGAAAAGACATTGCAGGAGATGCTCCCGTCTAGTCGTCCGTATGCGGTTATCGATGGAGCCGGTGGTGACATTGTGCCCAAGGCGTCACGCGTCTTAAAACAAGGTGGTGTTATCTGCTGCAACGGAATGACAGTGGCTCCCAAGCCGGACTTTCCCATGGTGGCTGTCCTTGAGCAGATTGATCTGAGAGGCTCTTCTGCTGGTTCATGATCAGAGCTTAAAGCGTTCTTAGATTTCGTTGGAGATAACAAGATCAGACCACTCATATGTCGAACTGTGACGGGGTTGGATAACCTCGATGCAATTAATGGATTGTTTGAGGATATGGAGTTAAGTTTGGGAAGCAATTTGGGAAACTTATTATCGAGGTGGATCCGATATTGCCAGGAGCAAAGCTATAATTTGATACTAATATTAATCGCTGTACATATGCATTCACACGACTTATTAAGAGTTGAGCTGAAGAAAAAGGCTTTATGTCACAGAATGTGTTACAAAATGCAAGTAAAAGCAAATTCAGTGAACATATGTATTATTTTGAAAGGCTATACTTATAAAAGATATAACTTCACTTTCTTAGCTCCTACAACTGCTCAATCACTCCCTCAAGCTCACAAAGATTTTCCTCTAGCATCTGAAATTCTCATTTAGTGGAGGCATTAAGAATCCATAGCATTGGGGGATTTCATCTATTGTTCATCCCGAAAGAGTCGGCGGCCGCCTAAAGCACCAAGGTATACCGACACCCTTAGGGCTGAATGATCTTTAGCTGTAAGCAGATATCTAGCTCGCAGCTAAGCACGCAATGAAATTTCTTTTAACTTCGAAAGATAATATGTCGCTTGAAACATTCATGTTGCGAGCTGCAGGAGCTGGTGGCGCTAAGCCCATCTTGCACGCTAGGCCTCCTCGAACCCAGCTTACCTGGGTCGTTGTTATCCACAGGATAATTGCATATCCTTCTACCCCGTAAAATTTGCTCTCCGTAGTCTTCTAAACCTGGTAGCAATATAAAGAATTAATGCAATACTATTTCTATACTGCTCTATACTAGTGTATATAATATCACCGTTTCCTTGTGATAGTTATTGGGATTAAGATCACGATAGTAAGAAATCGAAAGCCTTCTTATATAAGGATACTGTCATACTTGGAATGTTATAAGACTCGTCACTTGTCTTTGAAAGTCATTTTGTGTGGTCTGCGGACTACCCCCTTTAGATACCCGATACCTAGGTTTCAGCGATCTAAGCGAGCCCCTATCTTCTTCCCTGCCTGCTACTCCGTAGGAGAGGAGCAAGACATCAAGCCCATTCAAAAATGACCCTAACACCACAAAATGGGAGTAGCTCAACGTATCTTCCCCGCATACGGACCCTCTTTCTACTTTCATCCTGGGCTATGATCTGGAGGCTGAAAAACAGTCACGTGATGTCTGTCGCAACATTTCCAAGGTTGTTTTCTTGGCAACGACGATCCTCGTAATGTGACATCACATCACTTTCGTGTTGCCAACTCGCAAGATTTAAGCAAGCACCACCAGCACAATTGCGGGGATGCCAGGCCAGGTACTTGAGACATGCATGGCATGATGGAAATAATGTGGAGGTAGGAAGTCTTCTTTTTATGCATCAATTCCTTTTCATCTCACTCGAGGTACCTATTCTTTTGCTTTTGGCCTTCCTCTTCCAGAACAAACAATACCTGGAGACAGCTTCCCTTGACACGCTATTCTCGCTTTCGAACAACAGATACGAGTACCATCAATTATGTCTTCTGCGGCAGACTTCGACGAAGAAGCTGCTCGCCGCGACTATAGAGCACCCTACTCACACAACCACCCTATACCTACCGTCCAGAGATATCGCGAACATCGTAGCGAGCTCGATGGCAACTACAAACAAGCCGAAGAAGCACAGCACACCGAAGAAGATGACTCGCGACTCAAGAGGGCGTTCCATTCTGCAAAGACTGCATTCAAAAACGGAGACGAGGAACACCCAGCCGGCGACCCATATCCTACCTCAAATCGAAATACAGACTCG
Organism: Lachnellula cervina; assembly: GCA_007825325.1. Classification (NCBI taxonomy): domain Eukaryota; kingdom Fungi; phylum Ascomycota; class Leotiomycetes; order Helotiales; family Lachnaceae; genus Lachnellula; species Lachnellula cervina. Next base: position 5,636 of record QGMG01000545.1, on the reverse strand, counting down.
GCGGACCGGACACCCGCCGACCACGACTCCAGCATCCCCAGCGTTCCGTCTGCGGAAACCGGGAAAGGGAAGTCTGCTGAGCAGAATGGCGAGCAGAAACACGGGAAAGAGGGGTCATCGGCCACTGAAGAAGCTGCCGCACATACAGACCCTAAGAAGAAACGGAAGGCGATGAAGCACAACAAGCGGGATGGTGGTGGACGAGAAGTGACAGACCCAGTCACACATCTTCCTCTAATCATCCGAGACTCCACTGAAAAAGATCTGAAGCGAGCGTCTGAGAATGAACCGACCCCCGGATCGAACCACAGATCAGGCACGGGCTTCAGCGAGTCATCAAAGTCTTCAAGCCAGCTCCAGACCGAACAGGAAGAGCTACAGGACAATTTTGATGGAATGCGGAAGATGTTTCCTCCACCAGCCTTCGACGACACTCGTGCAGAATTGACTCGAACATATCAATCAGCACTGACGGTAGCGTTGAGCATCATAGTAGGTCTTTCAGCAGTAGTTTTAAGTTTACTACTATTTATGGTTTCAACCTCCGGGAGTACTGCCACAGAAACAAGATCACGGTTATCACACGAGCAAACAAGACATTCGAGCTGGTTATACATAGTGTTGATAACGGTCACAATAATCGTATTCGTTGTTGGACTTGCCGTGATAGTTCTAGTTCGAGGATGGCTTGCAAAAAAGGTGCAAGCTATTTGGGAAGATAAGGTCTGGGATGCCGCGAGAGTCGAAGAAGAGAATTCAACCCAGTCAGGTGGACGTCTGCCTGAATCTGTTGCTTGGATGAACAGTTTGCTTGCTTCAGTCTGGCCACTCATCAATCCAGACCTGTTCACCTCTTTGGCGGACATGCTAGAAGACGTCATGCAGGCGAGTTTGCCAAAGATCATCCGAATGGTCAGCGTGGATGACCTAGGACAAGGCAGCGAAGCCATACGTGTTCTCGGTGTTCGGTGGCTTCCTACAGGCGCCGCGGACCAGTCGGTAGATGAGGGAGGAAACCTCAAGAAGACTAGCGATAAGGAGGCGAATGACCGTGGCGCTCCGGGTGAAGGCCAAGAAGAGAATCTCGAATCAAAGGCTAGAGGCGACGACGACGACCCTGAAGCTTCGAAGAAGAGTGAGCAGGAGAAGAAACAGAAGGAGCAGGAGCAGCAAGCAATGCGCGAGGGCATGGAAGCCGAACAAGGCGACTTTGTCAATATGGAGCTAGCATTCGCGTACCGAGCACGAAGCTCCGGTAAATCCATCAAGTCAAAGGCTAAAAATGCACATCTATACCTCAAATTCTACCTCCCGGGAGGCATATTTGTCCCCGTGGTAAGCCCTACAAATTCTTTCATATTAAACTCCCCCTTATCCCATGTACGAAGTACTTCAACACCTTACCCATTTACTAAAACGTGAACTTGTTCTTCCTCCTCTCGAAACACTTTTGAGTAAGAAATAACTAACTCCTCCGTCATCTAGTGGGTAGAGTTGCGTGGCATCATTGGAACATTGCGGTTACGAATGCAGTTGACTCCCGACCCTCCTTTCATCAGTCTCTGTACCTTGACTTTCCTTGGTCAGCCACGAGCAGATTTATCTTGCGTTCCTCTATCAAAGCACCTTCCAAATCTGATGGATGTGCCCCTTATATCCTCCTTCGTCCAGTCCTCAATCGATGCTGCTCTTGCCGAATATGTTGCGCCGAAGAGTTTGACACTCGATCTCAAAGAGATGCTTGTGGGCGATGACTTCAAGAAAGACACAGTCGCGCGAGGCGTTATTATAATTTACGTAAAAGAAGCAAGAGGCTTTAAAGAGGGCGACGGTGGTGTTGGACCCTTCGATGGGTCTAGCGATGCTTACGTTACCTGTTCGTGGGGTAAATTTGGGAAAACGATTGCGTCTACTAGGATCATCGAGAAAGATCAGAATCCCAAATGGCACGAATGGGCATACCTACTGGTATCGCCAGAAGAACTTAATGCAGAAGAAAAACTCCGTCTTCAACTGTGGGACTCGGACAAGTATACAGCTGATGATGATCTGGGAAGGGTCGAGGTTGATTTAAAGGAGCTTATGCACAACCCCAAGACAAAGAACCAACTTTGTGACAGAGAGGATCGATTGAAGGGCCAGGATCCAAATGAGAACATGCCTGGCACTATATCTTGGTCGGTGGGCTATTACTCGAAGACACGAATCACGGAGGATCAGCTTGCGACCCAGACTGAAGACAAGAAAATCAAAACCAAGGAGGACCTCAAGAAGCAAGTCGCTGAAACTGCCGAAGGAAAGCTCCGGGAAGCAACAGCACAGGATGAATCGAAGGAGGCCAATCAGCAAAAGACCCAAGATTACAAAGATCGAGAAAATGCATTGATCTGCTCCTCCCCGCCTGATCAGAAATTCTTAAGCGGAATTCTGTCGATTCAGATCCATAATATCACAGGCCTCGCAGTTGAAGCACCACAGAAAAAGGACCATGACAATACTGCCGATAGGGAAGATCAAGCTGAGCAATCGGACGACCTTCCTAGCAGCTACTGCACCATCATCTTGAACCACAAGCAGATATACAGGACACGCACGAAGCCAAAGAACGCGAAGCCCTTCTTCAATGCCGGGACGGAATACTTCATCCGCGATTGGCAGACCGCCGAAATAATGGTCAGCTGCAGAGACAGCCGAGAGCGAGAAAATGATGCATTACTAGGTATCGTATACCTCCCCTTGGCCAAGGTGTTCGAGAAACGGAGTCAAGTAATGGACATGTACCCCCTCGTTGGTGGTATGGGCTTCGGACGTGCACGCATCTCGATGGTATTCCGCAGCATCGACTTGCAACTCCCCAAGGAACTTAGAGGGTGGGACTACGGAACGCTCGAGATCAAATCTCCTGTCAAGCCTAAACCTGGACTGCCAAAAGACCTGATAGGTCATCGCATCAAACTCCGCTCCAACATGACACGCGTGAAGATGCAACCGAGCAATGGTGAGTGGCGGCCCAAACAAAATGATGATTCAGTCTTTCTTCCGTGCCGCCAACGCTACGCTCTGGCTCTTGTCGTCGAGTTCCGGAAATCCAGTCTAGGCCCAGATTCAACGCCCGCATTCGCTGTGTTCTGGCTGAAAGACTTACCCGATGAAGAAGAACGTACAATCACAATTCAAGTCTGGGCTGGTGGAAAAGATAATCTCAAACGGGCTACTTCCTGCGCTGGTTACCATGGAATGGAAGCGGATGAACAACCACTTGGGGAAATTGAGGTTACGATGAAATTTTGGCGAGGGCTTTCAGGATACCATAAAAAATATGCACAGAAAGATCGCAGTGGGAATATGCAGAACGTTATGGAAGTGCTTGATACGGTTAACGACGAAATTCAGAGCGATAGCGAGACTGACGATGGAAGCGATTCTGATTCCAGCGACTCGGACAATGAGATTAACGGCAGCGAGAAGAGCACGAGCAAGAAGCTCGCAACGCATACGAATCAATCGGATTCCGACTCTGATTTGCATAATGACTCTGATGAAGGGAGCAAAAACCCTTTGAAGAAAGTCAAGAAGCTGAAGAAAGAGGTTATGGATGGCCATAATAACTCTGATGATGGTTCCAGGGGCGCGGTGGGCATGATGAGGGATTATAAAGATCACCATCGACAGTTGCATCGAAAGCATAAAGGTGTGATGCAATGGCGTGGTGCGAGAACTGCGGATTGGGCGTTGAGTAAAGTGAGGCATGCAAAGGGGAGCGTAGAAGGCTTGTTTGAGCACTCGGAGAAGAAACCTGGGGTTGAGACTGAGGTCTAAATTAGTTAGTTGAATTAGGATTGTATAGTATTATTCGATAGCATGGCGTTGGCGCCATAGATCATAAATAGGTCATGCGGATACATAACTACGTATAGGTACTCTTTCTAATTCTATCTCGGGCAACAAAGCTCCAGTTACCTTAGCTCCAGTCAGTTGGTTAGATGGTTGGTTGCAGGTGCTGGTTACATTCACATTTCCCCCACTAGCCTTGCCCGAAAAGAAATTACAAAAAATAATATATAATTAATTAAGAATGCAAAAAATGGCAAAAATTGCAAAAGGTTCAGCAAGCACGCTTCCAATCGACGCTCTGATCTTGCCTACATCCTTTAGAGAAGCTTAACTTGCTATGCATCCATAGCGGTATTGCAACTCTACCCAGATTAAGAAGAGAAGGTAGTGGATTATGTGCAGCTCCGCTGGGACGGAGTTAGTTATCAGAAACCTACTCTTCTTACCGCGTAACATTACATAGTATGTTATTTGGCGGAGTATTTGTTGTTATTCAATCTTATATAGGAAGGCAAATATTTACTAGAGTTTATTAGTCATGGTGGTGGGTTTTGGCGGTGGGTTTTGGCGGGTGGGGGTTAGAGAAAGGAGATAGATAACTAAGGTAAATGGAATGGAATAGCATAGGAGAATTTTGCTATAGGTATATGTAGTTCTGACAGGTCGGACCTTAGGCAAGTTTCGTGCTATTGTATAGAGGAATGTTTAATAGGAAGGGTTTCTGGATAGGCTGGATAATGTAAAGGGTAAATGTAGTTACATGGAAGGTTAGCAGCTGGCTATTGATTGAAATTGGATTGGGTCGTAGTTAGTGTTTCTGCCTATAGGATGATTGAAGACATAATAGAATAACTGGGGATAAACACTCGAAGACTGCCTTAATCCTAGCTTGATACGGAACCTAGACATAGATTTGCTTTTGCTTTTCTATCTTACTCTTCCTCGTTTGGATCTTTTTTAAAACAAATAGTAAAGAAGGTGTATAGTAACAATTGCTAATATTCTGGCAGGTGGATGTCTTGTCTCCCTTGAAGTGGAGTGGCATTAACGAAGTGAAAGCGTTTGCTGTCAAGGTATCATTCACTGTCAAAAGACCCCGACCTCTACATGTTTCGGAGTAGAAAACAGGAGATGGGTATTGCTACCTCTACGACATACTGCTACTAACTCACAGATGACAAGACGAGTGAGGGTAGCCAGAGCTACGAATTGTTGGAAGGTGAATGGAGAGTGCCAAGAAATACCTTTAGCAGTACTTTACACGGAAAAGGGCCAAAGAGACAACGCGTAGCAATACAGAATGGAAGCCAAAAGCTTTATTACAAAAGCAACTGCATGACGTTTAAACTACTACGTATGTTTCCTACTAAATACTTTTTCTGTGCCCCGCAAACCCCAAAATTGAACAACCGGTATAAACCAACATATTTGCAAATCCAACCCGAAGCAAGAGAGCCTCATACTCCACCTACAATAATAACCCCTCTCACCACTCAAACAATCAAGCGAGCCACTTCCCAAACCACTCCAAAGCCTGCACCTCCGCCTTCTCCGCACACTCCATCTCAAACAAATCATCCGGATGCGTCCTAACCGAAAACCCATGCTTCGCACCCGCCATCACAACAACCTGATGGTCGCCCCTCTTCTTATCCTCGAGGATCCGCTTCATCTGCTGGATCAGCGGGGCCTTCAGCGCCATGTCGTTGTCGCCAATCGCGACGCTGGTCGGGATCGTTATGGCGTCTATGTCGGCTGGGACGGCGAGGCTGGAAGGGTGGGCTGTGAAGCAGCAGTCGATT
>QGMG01000544.1:0-24968 GCA_007825325.1 Lachnellula cervina | reverse complement strand
TACTACATCTAGATAAATACTTAAAGCACCTATAAGCCTTAGCTAAAGTGAGGAAAGCAAATAGGACTACTAATTATACCTAGGATTTAGGTTATTAAGAAGGATAAGTAAGGTATATAGGGGCGGCCCTATTGTATAGCAAGCATAATACTTATCTCAGCGCTAAGAAATGCTAACACTAATGCTATAATAGGCATAGTAGACTGCTTAGTTATATTCTTAGGTATACCTAAGTATTATTTGGGTATAAACCCAACCCAACCCAACCTAAGCGAGAAAATAAGCAACCCAACCTAACCCAACTATACCTAAGTCGGACTTAGGTTGACCTAAGTAAGCTTGGGTTTTATTCACACGCTAGATAGACCCAAGAGAGGGGCCAAGAAGCCGCCGGTCAGGGCCAAATAAACTAGTACGATGTATTGACCTTTGTTCTCGCAGTTGTTCCCTTTCGACTAGATAGATGGGAAGGATGCCGTTACTAGATATGCATTGCTGTAGGAATTGGATAGAGATTTGCATTGGCTCTTTAGCTTACATCGGCTCTTTAGCCTGTTAGATCTTTTAATACATTACTTAACAAGAAGCTTTGAACTAATACCTTTGACCGTGTGCTTTTTGAACCTTGTGCTCTATGTATGTAATTGTCCCGTCACCTTTTGCGCCAATCCGCAGTTCAGCTTTCCGACCGCGAGCGGCTCGCTAGCAATTCTATGGCTACGGAGTAAGTAAAAGAGACACTGTGATAATGCCCTTTGATGGGAGAGGGGTGTGAGTATCGCGTTGCGGAGTTGAAGGTGTGTATTATAGGAAGTGTGGCAGGAGCTAACTACCGTATAAATTACGGAGGAGTGCCCTGGGGCTCTAAATTATAATGTGCTAGGCCGCGTGGGACATTAAAAGTTAACTATAGTACGAGAGTGCCGCCTTTATCCATCTGGTACAAGAAGAGTTAGGGCAGTATGTCCTAGGCTTATAGTACTAGCGCTATACAAGTAATAGCTTTGGACCTGGGGTAATATCAAAGGGGGCGGGGGTGGGGTGGGGCACTATTCCAATTTATACGGTACACGGCGTATACTCATGGTGTCTGAGGCCGAGGCCCCACAAGGGGATTTTGAGGTGAGGATCTCGAAGATGGCTGTGAAGGAGCGGATAGCGGAAAGGATGAGGGTCTTGCCTGTGGTTAGAAGAGGAGCCCGGAACGTGTTGCCACTTGATTAAAGGCGTGTTTGAAGATGGAAATGGGATGATAAAAACAGCTTTCCAGTGCGATTCTGTCCGAATGCAACACGGTGCACAGAATGATGTACACAGAAAGATTGCAGTTAGGGATTGTATATGTGTGTTTTGAGATAATGAGATTTGTCAGAAATAATGTCAGAAATACGGTTGCAAGTCAGTACGGATTAGTTTTGTGGGGCTGTCGATGTCAGAAATTAGTGCGTTAGAAGCCCATTGGTTCATGGCAACTACAACCGCTGAATAATTACTCTCTTCTTCACTACTTTATATCCGCAACGTTGAATCGAAGACCCTTTTGTATACCATATATTACCGTATATACTAGATCTTTGAAGAATAGCCTTCCATGGCTTGACTTTTATGCATAAAGTTTTTCTCCCGAATCGTGCCGATCAATCATCAATTTCACTACACTGCTAGTCCAAGCCGAGCTGCTTTCTGACATTGCTACTATACATCATTCAAGATGACGAGGAAAGCGAGCAATGAATCTGACCTATGGTACGGTGTGCTCGATCCACGAAAGCGGAAACAGATCCAAAACCGGCTAGCCCAAAGAGCCCGCCGTAAGTTCTTTTTTTTCTATGCCAGACTCATGATCATCTGATCCCTCTAGATCTGTAAGCTGATCTTTGCAGGCAAGAGACTTGCCAAACAAAGCGCGGACACTCAACCAACCTCAAGCAAAACCCACGCCACCAACGCTTCCACCCCCGCCAAACCCGTTTGTAGCATCAACGGGAAACGAGACCTCGGCGCGTCTCAGCTCCTGAGCATCATCCGCGACTCCAGAGCCCCCATGTCTTCCGACCACCGTCTACTGCCACTTCCAAACCACACACTATTCTCCGCGCTCTTCCACAACGGCGTCATCCTGGGCCTCGCTTGCAGCACCTCGTGCATTTCCATGTCCCTGCCCACGGCCGTACACGTTCCTGAAAGCCTACGCCCAACCCCGCTTCAAGTGAGACGTGTGCACTTTCAGTGGATCGATAGGTTTCCGTTCCCGCGTATGCGGGATAGTATGATTGAGCATTGCGATTCGTACAGCGCGGAAGACTTTCTGGGTGATATCTTTTCTGTCTCGACTTTTCATATCAAGCCTGGTTATATGAGCTGGGATCCCGAGGGTTGGAATGTGCAGGAGGATTTCAGGGAGAAGTGGATGTTGCTTTTGGATGATCCCAAACTTGCCGTCGAGTCATAGTGTATACGGCTCCTTCTCCTCGCTATTGGAATTCTTTTAAACGAGGGTTATCTGTTTACTTATTGCTTTATACCAAGCATACGTCGCTAGCTATACAAGTAGTCGGTTTTCGCTCTTGGAACTAGTGGAAGTTGCAACTTTCTAACTCCTATAATGTTTCACGGCCTTTCCCACAAAAAGCCCAAGCTCCTCATGCTGGATAGCAGGTACTCACTAGGTATGGTTGACTTTTAATGCTCTACGCCGCTTGGCACATACAGATTCGTGCCGTCGTGAGGCTTCTTCAAGTAGCAGAGGCCTTTTGTGTAGAAGGTAGTAAAACACTAGAAATTAAGGGCAAACAGCTTTTGCACGTCTCCAGCTAAATTCATATAAATATTTTAAAACCTCCATTTTCTTGCTAGTGTTACAAGTTTAACAACGCTGAATGAAATCGTAATCAAGCAAACGTTCAATCATAGGTATTATTGTTCGCTAGCCAGCTAATAAAGCTTACAACTCGGTTTCCACTATAATCATTAGCAAAGTCGAACGATCAATAGAGAAGGAATACATACCTCCTGGCTCTCTACCCTTCATGCTAAATCTATTCTTCAACTTGTGACCAGCAACCTTAGCCTCGTCCTTGAGAAACTTCATGTGTCGTATAGCCTTGATATTCATTTTGCCCCGGTGTTTGCGATGCAGCTCGGCTTTGGCAGCGCCTTGATCTTGTTTCTGGCGTCTTTTCTTCAAGTCCTCATCCTCAATTTCGGAATCAGTGAGGTCTTCCTGTACACCTAATGAGGAAGAGTCGTCAGAGTAGATTGAAGGTGGGTTAGAGGCGTATTGTTTGAGTTCATGACCGAAAGTTCCTTTCCATTGCTCATCTGTTGTTGTCTCTTGATAGTCGTCGATTTCTTTCTCGAATCCCGGAGCTTCTCGGGGAACCCGGGTGACAGGTCCGTCTTCATCCCCTTCTCCATCTTGATCCTCGTCATCATCTGCAGTGCTTGGTGAAGAAAGAACATCCTTGACGGCACCCGGGGTTTCGCGCTTGACAATTCTATTGCGGTAGCCTTCAGCAACACTGCATAACCATGATTCGTAACTCTCTCTATCATCGTTCGTTGTGAGCCATTGTTGATGCGAGTCATCCATACCCATCTTGAATCTTACAGTCATCTTGATAGTCCCGATTTTCTCCGACTCAATCTTGTCTCTATCGATATTCGAAATATAATTCTGCACCATCTGTTTCGGCATTGGAGTCTTGTAAACAGGAAGACTCAGAACGGTTTCCGTATTATCCACCATATCACAAAGCCAGTATATTGCGTATGCTACGGGCTTACGAGAGCTTTGGTTGAAGAATTCAATCTTGACGGGAGCTTGGTATCGTCTTCGCACAGGTATGAGGATTCGGTGTTTCTGCAAATCATTGCTTCCTTCCCTAATTCGCTCAAGGTTCCAAGAAGCACCCGCATGGTCCTTTTCAATCCATCGGCGGGAGATGCTACTCTTTCCAACATCTGTGTGCAAGACGATTCGAGAGCTCGACAAGTAGCCGCTTTCGTCGTTTTCGACAGAGACTCTCTCACCCAATATTTCAAGTGAACCTAGATCCCAGCCTAAAAGATTCTTGGGTAATTGAAGATCTACTGAGCGGAAGAGCACAGAGATCATGATTCTTCCTATTGCACCATGGAATCAGTTTATATTTCAAGATGCAAGAGTGATGCAGGGAGAGGAGACAAACCATAGCCCATGCCGCCATCGAGCGCGTATATGCCTGTCTTTTGAGAAGCGGTCTGCATGATTTCACTAAGCTTCAAGGTGCATGCTCCAAGGATAGAGTCGTGCTCGCGATGAACTGAATTCCAGCAGGTCACTGTAAACACAGCGGTTCGCCAGTCTCGTACAAATCTTTCCGTCTGAGCATTGAAGATTGGATTCGAGGACTTGACCTTTGTTCGAGTTTTGAAAACTAATTCATCATTCTGCAATATGGTACAGTAGGATGATGGCAAGTCGTGGTGTTCTTCATCGGTATTTTCCCCGGTGATCTGAGCAGGTGTCCATGGCTTGATATTATTAGTAAAGCACGAAGATCGGGATGAATTTCAAACCTTATAGGACCCAAAACTTCCCGAGGGTCTTTCTACTTCGAGGTTATCAACCTGGTGAATCAATATTGAGCAAATTCCAGTTGGCAATGAAGGGTCAGGAGGAGTTGTGGTGACTTGTGCCTCCTGATCGGTCGTGACTGTTCCCTTGTCGTCCGCAAACTCCGGCATATGTCGAATTTCTTCGGGCACGCTGACATCTGTTCCGTCCGTTTTTAAGGACTTTTTGAAGTTGGAGCGAGGGAAGTACCTGTAAAAAGTTAGTATTGTTGTTGAGCCAGGTAACGAAATGTTTGATGTACCCTATATCCCAAAATAGCGTTCCAGGCAATGGTTCACCTTTCTCATCATGCAAAGCGTCACTCCTTTCAGTTATAGTATTGGCATAATTCTTGATGAGATCTCTCAGATCGAAATCGACCTTACCAACGACATCATCGGCTGTGATCATATCAGAGTCCCATAACTCAACCGATAATTTCTCGCCAGATGTGAGTTGATCTTGGTAGATAAGGAGACAGGTCTGCTCGTTCCAGGACGGATTAAGGTCTTGTTCGATAATCCTTGTACAGTACATAGGCTTCCCAAATTCTGAAAAGGCCAATGTAATAAAAGGATCGCTCTTGCCAGATCGATCTTGAGCCGAAATGCCTTCTGCTCGTTTGATCTTGATGTAGATAAGTCCTGTGGCGTCTGTCTCTTTTTTGATCGCGTCGCCCTGGATTAATTTGGATACATCCATGATTAAAGATTTTGGAGCAACATAGATGTCCAGGGCTGCAGCAATCGATGAGTTGATAAAGCTGGAAATGAGCGGTAGGTTGAGTACGTTAATTCCTTTTGACGTAAGTGGTACAGCAGATGCAGAAATCTTCGGGAGACCCATGAATGTAAAGGTAACATTCTTAAGGAATGGAGGATCTGGGGTGAGCTGAAAGCGGAGTCTGACCGTGCCGATGATGCCGTTTAGCTCGACGAAGATGGGTAATGGAATTCCGATCAGACCAGGCACGCCCAGGTAAAAAACAACTTCGAGATGCAAATTCTTAGCCTTACCAATGACTCCTGTTGCGGGTATAGCACTGTGAAATACGTCAGTCAGCATTTTAGTAGGATTTAAGATTTAGAACACTAGGTGGAACAGCATTTACGGAGTTGACCCAAGGTTAAATGCAGTCAACTTCGCTTATGGGATGTCTGGAAGGAATGCTCAGAGAATGACTTACCTATATGCAAAAGACAGCTCAAGGTTATAGTACTTGGAATTTTCATCGGTTTCGCCCTCTAGCTGACGTTGTTCCTTCTTCTTGTCTCTATCTTCTTGACTCTCATGGTGCGATTTTGCCCCTTCGTCTTCCTCTGCCGAGGGGAGAGCTCTCAGAGACAAGATTTTAATTGGTTGATCTCCTAGACCTATCGAGGATACTCGTACATTCTGGATTAATGATGGAGGAACTGATGCCTGCATGACATCCTCCAGTGTGTCGGCCATCGATGCAAACATTTCGGGGTTTATCAGGCTCCAAACGATCCCTACCAACGAATTCATCCATTCAACACTTTCAGGAACCAGTGACTCTGTTGCCGCTTTGGCTCGTTTGCGTTCAGCGTCCCAGTTGATCGCATTGGCATTTTCTTGGACACCCCGAAGCCAGAGATGAATCCCGCAAGAAACAATGATGCCTGCAAAAAGCGAGGCAATCAAACCTTTCCAACCGTTGTTCACAAAAAGCCAATTAAGAGCAATGATGCCAATAATTACGACAGCAGAACTTTGTTGGACAGCACCTTCTAAAGAACTGAAGGAGCGTTTGAGGTCGGCGATTGGAAGTGGGTGGTAGATAACCTCGTGGTTCTTGGAATGGTGCAGATAATCCTGGGTCTTATCTGGATTGGCTTCAGGCGGAGCCAGGTCATCCAGCGTGGCTCTGTACTCTTCTCCAGAACCCTCAGGAAGGTGAGGAAGTGGTACTCCAGGAAGACTGTTCGCCTGTGGAGCATGCTCGGGATTCATGTTCGCCTTGGGGACTGTGATCTTGGGTTTCCTAATCGATTGTTCAAAATCCCCATCCACATCTTGGATTACGACTTCGGTCTTCGTTGTAGGGTCGATGACCTTTCTTCTAGACGCTGCCTTTGCTGCTTTGATCTTTTCGGAATCGCTTCCAGACGCGGCTTTCGATGCATCTGCATTTTGGAGGTTCAGTCTCTCCGAGAGCTCTGTGGCGAGTTTCTGGATAGTCGGAACCTGTGGTAATTGGGTGTTAGAGAATTTAAAAAGCTCTGTGGTTGTTTCGTTCTGGTTCTTACTTTGTTCCTTGCTGAGTAGGGAGGCATTCTGCGTCAATCGGGCTTGCCCAGGCTGGTAATTGATTGATTGCTGAGCTTTTCAATGCTGTGTAGAAGGGAAACTCAGTTTTGATCAGCAATGGACATTGCGAGCTTCTGAAAAGATTCCCAGCAAAATCCTGTAGTTGATGGGCACATAGCAGGGCAGGGCAGGGCAGGGCAGGATATTGTACAAGTAGAGCTTGGATCAATGACGTATGCGGGGCTGAAGCTATCCCTGCAACACCACCAAGCAAGGAACCAACGAGACAATACTCACCCTCACCTTCTTCCTGGATATCCTCATCACCTCATGTCAGAAACATTTCAGGCCTCTGAATCTTGCCATCCGCAAGTTGCATTGAATTGACGAGAGGAGGAACAGCGGGAATTCGCGCATTCGGGCAATAACAACAATACAACTATTGAGTGTTGCACCAGCTAATCGACGATTCCACCATGGCAGCGACAGAAAATGGCGAAGCGCTGAAAACAAATGGTCCAAATGGTCAATCTCCAGGTATGAACACTACTATCTCGTCCCCCAGCACAGGAGAAGAGGCGAAAAGAGTCGAAACGAGGCGGGACTAGTCAGCTAACAGCTGAATCAAGATGGCCCTGCTACTACGCATGTGAAATACTCTGCGTTGAATACTCTACCAGCCAGCCCTCTTACTAAAAGCCAGCAGAATAGTGCAGCCAGCCCTCCTGCCAAAAGCCAGCAGAATAGTGCAGCCAGCCCTCCTGCCAAAAGCCAACAGAATAGTGCAATGCGTGCGGAACCAACGCATTTCGGGCAAGCATATTCCGAAAGAAACCCCCCTCCGAACATTCAGGCTCTCCGCGAGCATGATCAGGCACGTCAAGAAGCCTCCCGACAATACTTTGACGAAAAACACAGCGAGCCTACTGAGCCATCGAGACCGGAAGAGAAAAAGGACACTACAGGTCACGAAGAACCCACAAAATCAGATGATAATGAAGCAAAAGCTGGTGCTACGGGGGATGTTCCTATTGGGGCCGAGAAGAGCAATGTCTTATTCCAACCAACACCTCAAGTCGACTTCGATCGGGTCTTCAAGACACTCCATGAAGATGCTTTGCATGTGTCGTACGTAGTAGCTGGCTCAATCCTGGTTTTAGACTGGCTCTTCATAGGCGGTGGGTTTAATGGATTGTTGATATCACTACTACCAGCAATCGGTGTAGCAACTGCTGTCTTTTATATCCTGAGCGGCGTAGGACAAAAAGCAGCTGATAGGAAGGTGCAACAAGCTGAACCCAAGATGGAAAAGCTACGATACGTTCCGGAATCAGTAGTAGGTTTATCCTTACAATTTGGCTGGGTGGTTTGGGGGTCCGGAGACAGCCCCTAGGCTCCTTCAGACAATTGCGTTTTTCAAGCTAATTCGTTGGATAGGAATGGATGAACTCGCTCGTAGATACATTATGGCACACCTTGCAGGTAATTGATCTTTTTGTTTCATCTAGATTTTGCAAAGTTGGGCCGAAGACTGTTCACCTTCTCAGCTCTAGATTGTCTTGAAATCCAAGTATTAACTCGTTGTAGAAAGACTTCTTTGACAACATAGCCACTCAGGTCAATGATACCATCAAGCCTTACATCCCAGAAGGGGTCCCTGCAACAGTCAAAATCACTGAACTCGGTCACGGCTGCCAATCAGCTAGAATTCTGTCCATGAGATCTCTTCCGGACTCTGAATTTGGAGACCTGGTACCTACGCATGGCCTTAACAAGTCCGGTTCCAGCAAAGAGGCCGAAGAACGCGAAAAAGCAGTTGAGAGAGAAGAGGGTGGGGTTTTTTATAACCTAGAGATTGCGCTCGCTTATCACGAAGCCCCTTTTCGATCTCGAAAGGAACAGATGCATGTCGATGTACTTGCTGCTATTGGACCAGTGCCACTGCCTGTTTTTGTTCAGGTCAAGGAATTCGTGGCTACTATCCGAATTCGACTTCAAATGCACCCAGATTTGCCTTTTTTGAAAAACCTTACTTTCGCCCTCACCGAAAGCCCAAAGATAAACGCCTCTGTATCACTTGGCGCACCATGGGCCCTGGATCTTCTCAACCTCCCGATAATAGACAGCGTCTTGGCTTCTCAGATTGATCAAGCTGCTGCTGATTTTGTGCAGCCCAAATCTATGAGTTTGGATATGACGGCTTACGTGGGCGGCTCTGATCAGATGGAAGAAACAGAAGCTATTGGCGTACTTTTCGTCAAAATCCACCGAGCACGAAAATTGGCTCGTCAAGATACAAGAGGACCCGGTGCCGATCCATACTTGACAATAGCTTTCAGCAAGTACGAGAAGCCGATGTATGCAACTCGTATAATCAAGGGTGATCGGAATCCAGTGTGGGAGGAAACAGCTATCATCATGATTCGAGCAGAGCATGTAAAGCGTCAGGTAGGTTAATTATCTTTCTTTGTCAGGAGCCTAGGAGATATAAGCTGTTCCATATACAAGTTTAAAATCTCTGCGGCTCGCTCCAGGATTCCAACTTTTGCTAATTCTTTGGAAAGGAAAATGTACTTTTGCGATTATGGGACTCAGATACAACTGGCTCTGATGACGTTTCTGGTGTATGCGAATTCCCCCTGGAAGAGCTTATTTTAAACGCCAATAAAATGCAAAAGCGGGAAGACAATTTGCAGGGCGACGTTGCTGGTACTGACGCAGAAGGCGTTCTTGAATGGGAAATCGGATACTTTCCAAGAGCTGAGTTTGAGAAGGCATTGCGAACAGATGCCATGGACCCTCGGGACCACCATGGAGATACAGTAGAGGTAGCAGAAGAGGACAAGACACAGAACGCCCAAAACACCGTACCGGATCCCAATTTACCTTCTGGAATTTTGGGATTGACTATCCATCAGTGTATCAATGTCCAGGTTGATAACCCTGGCAAGAAGTCAATGGGAAATGTCAAAACCAGGCGCCAAGATTCCGACGGAGAACTAAGTGATTCGGAAGAAACCATCAACGTTGACTACATCCCATCGCTTTATGTGTCAGCTGATATCAACGACTTGTTGATATACAGGACTAGAGTGAAGAGTATCACTTCTGTAAGTCATCCCATGCTTTTTATGTCGTAGCTAATGTGAAAAGGCACCAACGTTCAATTCCAATACCGAGACATACATACGAGACTGGCGACTCGCTTCCCTGACACTCTCAGTCTGGGATACAAGAAAGAAGACCGATGATTGCCTTGTTGGAGTAGCATCTCTCAAGTTGTCCGAAATTTTCAACAAATCCTCTTCCGTAGTCAAATTTTACGATCTGAAAGGCGGAGCTGGTACCGGCCGAATCCGTGTGAGCATGATTTTCAGGTCCATGAGAATGAAGCTTGATGAATCGCTTCTTGGATTTTCTGTTGGCTCATTCGTATTCTCATCACCCATCTTGTGTACCGGAGACATGCATACCAACAAACTCAGATTGCGATCGTCTGCCACGACCCGAACTATTAAGAATGGTACCAAGTCGGATGACGGGTATACGTGGAACCTTGAGGATTCGCAAAACATACTTCCAGTACACTTCCGATACATGGGTCCTATCGTTTTTGAGTTTATTGGTATCGGTTTGACAGAGAAGTTGAAAGGCCCCCTCGGCAAGAACAAGCACTATGCCGTGCTCTGGCTCTTCAAACTCATCGACAACAAGGAGGAGCACTTCTCCCTTCCAATCTACCACACCAACAACCCAGACCGGCTGACCCAGAACGTGGTGCATGAATCAGACGATACCATGGAACTGAAAGAAGTGGGCAGGGTGACGTTCAGCGGGAAGTTCAAGGCGGGGCTCGATGAGGCACACGGCGAGTTTCAGAAGGATCATGATCACTGGAGCACGTACCAATCCTGGCTAGCTGCCAGAAAGTCTGGTGAGTAAATGTGTGTGGTATAGCATTAGCTTTTTCGCGCGTCGATCCCATCTAATAGCATACAGGACAGCGTCAGGCTCAAACCAATCGAACGACTAACGAGTTGAATGATCAGTTGGCAAGGGGGATTAAGAAAAGTCAATCCATTCATGTATAATAGGCGTTTCTTAAGCAGGCTGCATTAATACCTACTACGAGTAAAAAGTCTGTGTTTATATAACACCAACTCTGGGCTATCCTATGCCTCCAGAGCAAGTTAAGTTTGACGTTTCAAATCTGCCATGTAAATGCTTGCAAAACTCAAGGAGCTGCATTTTGCCCAAACCCCCAATCTCCCATCTTACTACCCTCATCGCGTAGTGGTTATATTCATATGCACCACAACCGTCCCCCAAGCAGGGAGCTCCGAATCCGTCTGCGGTGGTACAACAGGAGCACTAACCACCATCAGAGACAAGCTCGGCACATCCCCATTTCCAACTTCTGTATCATCCAGTAATGTGACCCTGTACTTCAGATTGGCATCCAAGTAGCGCGGGACAACGTCCGTGTCCAAACTCTGGAGCTTGTTCGCCAGAACCAATTTCGACAAACGACCTGTGAGGGGGATGGTACCGCTGATGGGTTTATTGGGGAGGCCTGCGGTATTCAACTTATCAAGGACCGCCCATGTCCCAACTAGATTTGGATCCAAAGACCATGTTTTAGGATCCGAGCTAAAATTTCCGAGGAAGATATGAACGAAGAAGGAACCATTGAGGGCATGCTTGTCGGACTTCAGGTTCACGAGCCATTCCCGGTGGTTGACAACAGCATCCCGTCTCTGGGGGGTATTATTTCCATCTGTTCCATTGGTGGTTTTATCACCATAAAGAGTATTGACTGCTTTTAGAACTTGATCTTTGACATCGACATCTGATCCTCCATTCGTCTCAGGATACTGGTAACCAAACACGCGGGTATCTCGAACCGTATCGGAATCCCAATAGTTGCCAGAAGTGTCGTGGAATGGGGTGAGGGTACTCTGGCTGTCAAGCGTATCTCCCGTCGCAAAGTTGTAGGTATCCGCAGTAGCTGCGGTTGGAACAACGTAGCTATCTGGATTGATAACTTGCCACATTGCAAACAATCTGTCGATGTTGGCATGATGTAGCATGAACAAGGGGTCAAAAGCCGAGTAGTCTGTTACACTCATGTGCCCACCACTTCCAACCAAGGCGTGAACCTGGTCATGAATTCCTTCAATCGAGTCATAATCACCATCTGTGTTGTCAGGATACCATCCGGTGTTGCTGAACGTAGAGTAATTGTGATACGCGCTGAACAAATTGTAGAGTCTGCTGCGGAAAGTGGGAGCATTATTGTTGAGCTGTATTGCCACCAAACCATTCTGGGAATAGGCGGAGGCGGTATTATTGTTCGGATATCTCAGGACATAAGATTCTTCATTATACTGTGTCTGCGTTAGAGGTGAGAATAGATGGATTCCGATATGCTTACTGGGCCATATATGAATGCGCCTGGAAGCAGAGGTTTAAACTGATATGTAAATAGAGGGTTCGCAATTGTCTGGGTTCCGTCTGGACCATCCACTGGTATGGTGGGGGAATCCTGAACAATATCTGGCAATATACCACCTTCGCTAGGAACTGCTGCCCAGTCCCAAAAAGGAATTCGAAAGTTCTTGCCGGCGGTTACGTATTTATCTTGCACCGGTCCAGCAGGCCACCTCGAGGCAATCTCCTGTACGAGATTATACATGACTTGCTGTGGGCAGGTTAGCATATACATAGCGTCCATGGGCCGCAACTTACCTCAAACAATGCTACATACGGTCGGTGCCATGTAGGAAACAATATGGAGACATGTTGGCAATATCCATTATTCCCGAGCCCTGCACCAGGCTGAACATTGTCCCATGGGGCATACGGCTCGCCATGGATCCCACTGATTTGATACCACGAAAGCATATCCGTCTGGTTGGTGTATTGCATGAGATCTAGCGCAAGGATGTATAGTGTCCAAAGTGTTGGGTCTTTCTGTAGCTCCCGGATCTCTTGCCGTATTTGTATAGCTGTTCCATTTTTTGCCGCCCCAGTGACTGGATAGTTGTTCTGGGTGCTTTGCCGCGGGACCATGGGATTTCTGGCGACGTTCCTAACATTATCATAATTATAGGACCCGTGGTCGTTTGCGTATGTAGATTGTATACAAGATGCTCCTAGTATCGCAAGTAAGCCGGCAGATGATATTTTCAAGAAATACATTTCGAAAACATTAGATGGTCAAGTGGAAAGTGTCGAGTATTGATTGCAGGGCGAGAGAGTTGTAGGGAGAGCGGAAATTAGGCTGTTGTACCGGATTCGAAGGTTGTTCAGACCAGAAAACGAATGTGTGCTTGTGTCGTACCTTCTATTGCTGAAGAGCTATCTAGGAAAACTATTCCCGTGCACGAGAGAATACGAAAACGAATGAACGATTTGCAGCTGGATAATGATTGCCAGTGCAGCTCAAGAGAAGTAAAATAGAAATGATGCGTTTGTACGGTGTTGCAGAGGAAAAGGTTAGTTAAACCAATATTTGCATGGGCAAGTGGAGGAAGGCTCGACTGCAATCAGCCTTCCCTTACTGTATTACAAACTCAATCTAGCACCCGGAAGCTTAATATTGCCCCTCGCCCTTGTTGACGAAAATAGAGGGATTATATCAAAAGGATTAGAGCAGGATCGGTATAAACTACCTTAGAGATGAAATGGATCGACGCAGGGATCGTCGCAGCCAATTGCAACATCAGATCCAAATACTCAGCTAAAGAGTATGACAAGAATGGGCCGACTCCAGCCACGTTCAAAGTCCTTGGGATCCATAAGCAAACTGAAGGGAACCTAAACACATAACGAGATGGCCAAATTGGGAGTGTCCCGCACGGAATTTGTACTCCATAGTGCAGTTAAACTTTACGCCGCGAATCGAGTATGATGCGTACGGAGTAACGTGAGTTTGTGCTCAAGCAATAATGTCGGCGATAGTAGTAATCTTGAAGGTCATTTCAAGCTACCGGTAAGACGGCAAGAAATACTCGAAATATATTAGAGCACCTGCGGGAACCCGCTGGCCAGACGCTGCAAAGTGAAAACGTTGTCAGATGTCCAATCAGAGCGCATACCTCGCAGTAGTGGATTCTATTTGAATCCCAACTCGCCTTGTTCTTATCCCATCTCAGTACCAAGGCTAAGCCGTTTCAGAGGTAGTGCATCTGGTATGTACTTCGTACCCTTTATGCAGGTCCGAGATATCGGTTTAAGACCACTTGAATCCGAGGTCTTTGAATCCTTTTGAAGCGCTCGTGATATTATACGAATGACAATCCCTCTTCATCTTCAAAGCTCGTAAAACTTAAAAAGTTTCCGCATATTCGAGAATCCTTCCAACGCCAACTTTTCGGCTTCCTTTATATACGCCGCAAATGCTGACTCCAAAACGCCGACAATTTCCATATAATCACGGCCCAACATTATACTTCATTTTGATCCCCATTGCTGCCAATTCGACATCCAGGTACTTCAATACTCCCGGCACAGCCACGATGGTAGTATCCTCACCTCCTATCCACCTCTGTCCCTCTCCATCCTCCCAGATCTCGCCTTTGCCTGACCATGCTTCGGCCTTCTGAGCACATTTTCGGCACCTCACCACACCAGTTCCTTTCTTCGCGGAGACAAAGGCAGAAACTGTTGGTTGAGTTGATAAGAACGTACCACACTGCTTGCAAATCCACGAACGAGTGTAGTCTGAACAGTTGAGTAATCGATCCTGCAAAAGGAATGCAGTGCCGTGAGCAAGTAGCGAATCGCGCTCCATCTCTCCAACACGAATACCACCTCCCTTCTTCCTTCCTTTGATCGGTTGGCCAGTAAGCTGAGTCACAGGACCTGTGGTTCGGACTTGGTACTTGTCGTTCACCATGTGTCGAAGGCGTTGGTAGTAAACCACCCCGATGTAGATATCTGCGTGAAGTTCTTGTCCTGTGATGCCAGAATACATTGGTTCATTGCCGTGATAATTGTAACCAGCCTTCATAAGTTGATGACCGAAATAGTCTCCGGCGGTGTTCTCCTCGTCGAATCGAAACGGAGTACTGTCTTGTGCGAGGCCGTGCAAGGCGCCAGCTTTCCCAGCCAGTGACTCGATAAACATACCGATAGTCATTCGTGATGGGAAAGCATGAGGATTGATGATGACATCCGGCTGAATACCTGACTCAGAAAATGGCATGTCGATGTTTGGCCACTTCTGAGAGCAAACACCCTTCTGTCCGTGTCGAGAGGAGAATTTATCTCCAATGGTTGGAGAACGAGGTACTCGGAATTTGATCGATATGGCTTGAGCAGGCTCTACACCATTTTCATTCCCAATCATTCTGACCTCCTCGATGAATCCTTCTTCCCCGTCCTTGTACTTCTCCACGTGGGTTTGCCCATCACGATTCACAAGCTCACCATTCACATCCATGGAAACTGTGTGCCAAGCGCAGATGACATCGCCTTCATGAAGCTTACGTCCGATGAATGGAAGCCCATCCGTATCAAGTGCATCTTTCCATTCAGCCTTGACCTCTCCGCCAGGTGCAAATCCGAAAAGCTTCTTGATATTTTTCGTGGAGCGGGACTTCATAGCGCCTTCTTCAAGCTCAATCTTTTTGACTTTGTAGATAGTACCATGGCCAAAGCCACGTTCATGGGCTGACTTGTTGATTATCATAGCGTCGTCCATGTCGTAGCCAGTGTAGGAGATGACAGCTACGACAGCATTCATACCATTGGGAAAGTTGTCGAACCCGTAATCATTGTGCAGAGGTGCTCGAACAATCGGTGTTTGGCCAGTCTGAAGTCTGTAAGTCTTGTTGTCGGTTCTGTAACGGATTGCAGTGCCTGGCGTTCCCATGGATTGTTTGCCCATCTGACACTGGTACATGTTTCGCGGAGACTGGTTGAAATCGGAGAATGGTGTCATGTTGGCGAGAATCGAGAGTATGTTTGTGGGATCGAATTCGACATGGGTGGATTCTCCCGAAATGATCTCCGGCTCAGTTACTGCGATTGACATGAAAGGCTGTTCTTGGGGTCCCACGAAATCCTCCTTGTCAAGCGGCAAATACTTCACCGGCCGGACCATTCGAGCAGGGGCAGAGGACATGTATATGCCAGGATATTGCCCACCGTTGGATGCGGGTACGTAACCGATTTCAAGCTCTTTTGGCACACCGTGACTGCCTTCAACCTTCCAGTAACGGAGGACATCTGCAATTGCACGTGCTTGCTTGGGGGTACACCACCCGAGAATTCTTCCATCTAGTTGGACAACAACGCTCTCTTTTGTGGAAGAAGATCCAGAGCTGACCACTCCAAGGTCAACTACCAATTGGGGTATTGTCGAAACATCAAGTGAGTGTATGATGATTTGACATTTGTGTGAAAGATGGTTCAACAAGCCGCAAGGACTTCCATCTGGGGTGTGAACAGGACACATGAAGCCCCAACTTTCCGGTAGGAGTTTACGGACATTGGTAGTTCTCAACTGAGCAAAGAAACTACCTCTGTGAACCATACGGAAATGACTGATGAACCGCAAGAAGTTGATCTTCTCTGCCACAACTGTAAATCCCGAAACTTGCTGCAGATCCAAGCCCGTAGGACTGACGAGGTTGCCGGTTGACATGAAATATTCCAATGCACCGCCAATATTCTCGTTAGTCCTGCCGAAAAGCTTGGTAGGGAAGTCCCTAGTAAAATCTGGTGACACAAAAGTGTTTTCTGGCTTCTTCCGAGTCCAATCACGTATTGACATTCGGAGCTGAGTTGTAAGCCAGTCATCAAGCCTTTCTTTAATAATCATCCCATAGAGGAAACCACCCAAGAGTATCTCCTGATTTTGGACAGCATCGGGGTTATCAACTGCACAGTCTCCTGCGACTAATGCATACAGCTTCCTTGTCATAAACAGCATCATCTTGAATTTGTCCATATCCTGTGCCTCTGTAACATTGACATTTCCAAGATGAACAAGGACCACCCTTCGTAGAAACTCGGTTCCACAGTCATAATTAGACATGGTATCGGGGACGTTGAGCACGATTCGGAACTTCTCTCCCAGATAGGCCCTCGTCTTGCTTTTTGTGTACAGCCCATATGCCTTGTAGGTCCGCAGCAACAGTTCCACTCGGTCGGTCAAGAAGGTGTTTTGAGAGCCCTCGGATCCAGCTACTCCAACCAAACCCTCGAAAATATCTCGGTCGTTTGTCTCCACCAAAGCCTTCATGATCATCATCACGGGCACGAGATATTCATTCTTCCGCCACGAGAATCGGAACGTCACATTCCCGTCGTTCAGGTAATGCAAGACATTCGTCTGGGAAGTTTGATCAGGGCGCACAGATCGTATAATGGAGGCGTATTTTGTATAGGCTGGTCCCCTGCCGGCAAAAGAAGGTCGTTCAATGGCCATGGGGTAATTTCTTCGGTTGACAATGAGGAGACGAATGAGCTTTTCGATGCCATTAACCACAAAGTACCCCCCAAGCTCTTCTGCCTCCTCTTTTCGTTGAACTAGCTGCGCGGGTGGATTATGTTCGAGGTGACATCGGTTTGACTTGGGAATAGATCAGCGACAGCCTGTTTGCGATTTTCGGCGCACTTACCATTAGCATTAGAGGGATCTGGCCCAGGTCTCTGACGAATTCTTTTGGATCTCCATTATTGACTCTGTATTCCAATCGAGCACTTATCTTCCCCCGGTAGGTGACATGGCGTTCTCTACACTCTGCAGGCATGATCTCTCGATTCTTGGTGGAAAACTTATTTGAGGCGGGCAAGACTGATTTCTCCACAAACACCTCCTTGATCTTGATTGTCAGCGTATTCTTCCCCGCAGGTCCTGCTCTTTCGTCTCCATCGAGATATGTCCTGGTGCCAATGTCCAACAAGCCTTGTGCTATCAAGCCATCCTTCTCGAGAAGGGCATTGAAGGACTCGATGTGAGGGGCAATGGCGGCCGTGAGGGCTGGGTATGCGGTGTGATCTTTGGGGGGGTTTCGAAACAAGTTCTCTCGGCGGAGGGTATCGAACTCATGGGACCATGTGGTGTCGGTACCCTTGGAGGCCTTGGACTTGGACTTGGATTTGGGTTTGGGAGGAGGCATGGTGAGCTATTGCCGGTGGATTGTGGGTTAGCCCTGATTGCTTGGCGGCCACACGGGAATGCAGATATAAATTACAGGTGTCAGATGAACTCACAGTTTGCGATTCTCAATGCCGGTGTCTGATGCAACAATTTCCTCGTAGGTGCTCCAATCCAATCCTGAGGGTGTGTACTAACAGCTGCCGAGAATAAAAAATTGGAAAAAATTGAGGCTATCGGCTTAGTCACTCGTTATCCCGTTATCCTTATCCACCAAATCCTTATCGGGCTGATTTCTCGGGTTGGTTGGGCCTCAATCTTAGGCGGCGGCCACTAACTCTCCCCTGAAATCCGCCCCTGACTGGCTCCCAAACAGCTGCACCATCTCGCCCTACCAGCCTGAATGAAGCCTGAATGCAAGCCCGAGATTGATAGGTCTAGGCTGGCTACACTGTGTGTAGAAATGCACCTCAAACTCCACTTACTAACCCAAGCCTTACTTTCTACTTTGCCCAGCCAGAGAGAGCAAGGCAAGTTTTTGTTTGTACGAAATAGTAGAGTAGTAGAGTAGAGTTTTGCATTGGCGAAAGAGAGGAGAGAGCTTTACTTTTGATACTTACTCATACGGTACTATTATATCTCCCCCTACTATATCTCCCCCTTCCAGTCCCCCCCCTCCCCGCCCGGGTTCCCCAGTTTCGACCCCAAAGCTAGAGCTCGAGCTAGAACTTGGTACTTACTGAATTAGTAGAGCTCTTCGATTAAGTTGGTCAGTCGACTTAGTACATCGTCTGCCTAGGCTAGGGTAGAGAGCTGGTATTGTCATTGATATTGCTCGTCATCTGCTGTTGTGCTCCCTCACTTTTCTTACCTGTCCTGTTACCAAATACTCCATACTACCTCTTCGTCTCTAATCCCAATTTAATCCCATCTTTGCTTGTCTTCCCATTGCATCTTATCTTATCTCATTCATCCCGTTCTATTCCATCCCCCCCATTCTACCTTATTCATTGCATCGTTACATTAAAATTCTGCCTTGCTAGTGTGGTGTTGGTTGCGGCAGAAAGGAAGCTTGCACTTGCTTTCATCTCATGTCACAAGCACCAAGACAAGGGACCAAGCGCTCTACCCGAAAATCAATCGCTACGCTACACCGTCACTTGCATTGCGAAAAAGTTACCGCACCGTTTGGTCTCAACACTCTACATTTGCGGAGAGCACCGAGCTACCTGTTCTATTCTATTTCGACCTTTGAATTCTATCTGCATCGGGCGAGCTCTCGCATCCGCATCCGCATCGACAGCTTCAGCTTTAGAGCTCCATAGCTTCAAATCCAACAGCTGCCCCGCAATCCGGTCCTCACCATCACCCTACCTCACCTAGCCTTGCGCAACAACAATCACGCAACTCCTCTGCCGGCAAACGAGCAAACACACCGTACCATACATATACCATACCGAAAGCTTCTCGTGCGAATGATATGATCATGGCTGGACTATTCAAACGCGTGTATGATTGGCTGCTGCGCTTGTTCTGGTGAGTGCTGCTGGGTCAATGTAGCTGGCAGAACCTGCGACGATCTGCTGCGAACAAAAAATGGATATTTTCTCCAGATCTGCTCTTGCTGCCATGTACTATACACGATGCTGACCAGAGTCTGATGATGCTAGGGCGACGGAGATGGATATTACGATGATCGGCCTCCAGAACGCTGGCAAGACTTCGCTGTTGAGAGTACTGGCGGTAAGAAAACCATCCACACCATCCGCATCCCACGACTGACTCTTCTGTGATGCGCAGGGCGGAGAGTTCACCCTCGAGTATGTTCCCTCTTGCCGTCGTGCAACCCCCCCTTCGAATCGCAATCGCAATCAGGTTGGAGTGGGGTTCTGCGAATCCTCTGACCCCACCTCGCACCTCTCCGAAGAGTTCCCGCTGACCTTGATTTCTTGCTTCACAGCTCCATCCCAACTGTTGGATTTAACATGAAGCGCGTACAAAAGGGCCATGTGACGCTTAAATGCTGGGATCTCGGAGGACAACCACGCTTTCGGTCAATGTGGGAGCGATACTGCCGAGGTGTGAACGCCATCGTCTTTATCGTCGATTCGGCAGATACAGATGCATTGCCCGTCGCAAAGGATGAACTGCATCTGCTCCTCGAGAAGCCCGTTCTGGACGGAATCCCCTTGCTCGTTCTTGGCAACAAATCGGATCTGGAAGAAAAACTGTCGGTCGACGAGTTGATCGATGCCTTGGATCTCAAGAGCATCTCTCATCGTGAAGTAAGCTGTTATGGCATAAGTGCGAAAGAGGAAACAAACCTCGATGCTGTCCTGCAATGGCTCGTTGCTCGTGCCAGCAAGTAGACCTCTGAACTCGGAGTAATCTGCACATACAATCTCTGGAAAGCTCCAGCATTCATAATGATGAACGATAACGACCTGATGGAAAGATAAAAAACTCATTCTTTGGCCTGCAAAGACCACATACATTTCATGAGCTCACCGCACCACTTTGCGTTTTTCGGCCGACCCAGGTATATGACATGGCGTCCGGCTTTTCTGGAGTAATACCTGCCTTGGTCAGGTCCCTCTTCTACTCATCCCATTGCCCCTGCCCTTGGAACGATAAGATGACCTTTGACGACCTTGCGTTTGTTTGGCATAGGCAGTTCGGCTCTGTACGACTGCTAGATTTCATATGTTCTTGATTTACCCTGGCATTGAAGCGTAACGAGGAATGGTGGTTTGGAGTGGAGATTTGAGCTTTGAAAGACTTCCGGGGGTCGTGTTGGGTCTTGGGATGTGTAATTAGGCGTACTCAAATTAGTCGACGCCTAGCTGTCGTAATGAAAAAGATTCGCCTGACAAAAATGCTTGCCCAGCTGTGCGGGCGCCCTGGCTTGGTGGAAGGCAGGCCGGATTCTTTGAGGGCATCGGAGGGGGGCATAGGCATAGAGGGGCATGGTGTACGGTGGGAGAGCCAGAGAGGGGGTGTTGCGAGGTATCCTAACCCTCGATTGCCCTCAAAAGCGTAGCGACCATGAAGCATCCCCATTGACTTGTAGCAAGTGTCAAGCAAGCAGAAGAATGAAAGATTGGGGAAAAAAGATTGGAATTGACAGCAGCAACTACGGATTTTACTACTAAGGCTACGGTCCGGTACGGTTCGCGCACAAACCACGTTTGATGCGCTGGCAATTCTCAACAGCGCAGGCAGCGCAGCATGAGCATGAGCATGGTCGACCCTTGCTGCAGCCAGAAGGGCCTCTGATTGGGTGTCCTTAGACGACCAGCTGGAGAGGACGACGGAGAAGACGCAGGGTGAGATGGCATGGCATGCATGGCAGCGCGGATCAGTTCACCAGGTTGATGACGATAGAGTAGAGCTGGATAAGGTAGAGATGGAGGGTTACCGGTAGGTAGTTATGGGCCCCTCTCTTCCCTTACGAGTTAGTTATTACTGTAATAATGCTGCAAAGAGGATGCGGAGACCGGCATTACAGTACCTACCTAGGTATGGATGGCAGACTTTGGGGTGTGGTGTGGAATTATGACCCCGCCCCGCCCCCGCCGTGTATAACTAGGTGAGTAAATTACCTGTCAACTATACCTAGGTACATACGGTATCTCTTCTCTTACCTGTATATTACGAGTAACATGACCTTTGGATACTCTTAGAGATACCGAGGTATACTTACTGAACCGTGCTCGTACCTACTTTCGAATGATTGTAACTCTTGGCGTGGCTCATCCACGCCAGCAGGATTGGGACTAGATGCGCTGCTATTCGCATAGTGCAAGGGATAACATGTTTAAGGTTGCGGATGCAGATATTATAGTATTAAAATCTCCCAGACGAGGTGAACAATTGTTTCAAAAGAGAGCAGTGAGATGTCACAATTCATATATCATTTCACAGGCCTATACAGCACCCAGAACCCAGTTGCTTACTGTTATAGGCACTAGAACTATTGCCACTTCTCGCTTCAAAACAGGCTGACTGAACAGCTGATCCCAGCCTACACAGCCACCACGATTTATAGAGTACCTAAATAAAGCTCAGCTTAAAAGCTTCCGCTCTCCGTATTACTCGTACACCTTTCGTGAATAATAATACTTTAATACTACCATCCGCCTATTTTCGAAGTCACGTCGAATTCAATTGTTCATTGGTTATTGTCGTCACTGGGCTACTCATAGAGCTTCGCGGACAAAGACATCGCCACATCTCTTATCACCTCGAACAAACCTCCATCACCCCACATCCACACCATCCACTTCTACATCCACAACGAAGCTAAACTCGCAATGGCACCAACTACAGAGCACTCGCTGATTAGGAGATATGGTAACTAGTAAGCTCCTCTGTCTTACATCCTCGACTCCCTCTTCATGCTCTATCCATCAAATGCAGACTCATTATGCTAACGCCCCGAACCAGCTGCAACGATTACGATGACGATGGCAACTGCTACTCGAATTCCTCTTGGAGCAGTTGGGGCCGTTGGGTCGCGCTGGTTGTCATCGTGGTAGCATTCATCCTCATCGCCCTCACCTTCTCGTACGTTCTCCTTCCCGTCTCCTTCCTAACACACTCCTAACCTACTCTCCAGATGCTTCAACAACCGCCGCCGCCGCCGCATGGGGGCCCGCCCAATGTATGGAACTGGTTGGATGCCGGCACCGAAATACAATCAACAGCAAAACGGCTACTATGGAGGACCTGCGCCACCATATTCCACGCACCCGGTAGGAAACCAAGCTACGGGCACGACTTTCAATTCGAATGATGGGTACTATGGACATCACGGCGGGCAGGGCAATGGGGGAATCGAATTGCAGCAGCCGCAGAACGTGTATACGCAGCCGCAGAGGGAGGTTTATGAAGCGCCGATGGGACCACCACCAGGAAAAAGCGATGGGATTATTCGGTAGGAGAGATGAGGCAAAACTGGGGGAAAACGAATGAGGCGATGCAGTGCAGCAATTACGATACCTAATGTTTGGATTACGGGAGTTTGATGCAGGCGTTCTAAAGGACCTTGAAAGGAAATGGCAAATATGAACCTGGGTATGGAAGCGGGAATTTGTCTTGAGGTTGAATGGGAGTTCTTTCTCTTCAAAGGCATTTTCATTGATTCGTAGAAACAATAACAATACAATTACGTCAAATACATATAGCCTCGTATATCGAAGCTGTCAGCTTATTTTAACTCTGCCTTATACTCTGCCTCATTCCATTCCTACGAGTATTCACAGCCCGACTCCACATAACTGACAACTCGTAATTCTACAAGCTCAAGCTATCACCTACAACCTCGGCCGTTTCCGTCCCAAGACCTTGGTTGAACTCGAGCGAAGCAGACGCGTGGCCCCGCCACTACCCCCTCACTTAGAAGCTCCATCACAACCACGTGATCTCTAATAGAGCTGAAGAGCGCCAAGGACCACTAAGCTAGTCAGGGGCAGGGCAGGGGTTTATGCGCATCGAAATCACATCACTCACTTTCTTGGTCAACCCACCTGATTGATACTTTCTCTTCTGTTTCCTCGTTTTGTTCTTCATCCTGCACTGCAGAGGGATATCCAACTACAGTCACTCCTTTCCATTGCATTGTCCGAAGACCTGCGTAGTAAGGTATCACAGCAGAGCTATTTCGAGGTTTGCGAGTCTGCGGAGCAATTCGACATTGCACAGCACAGCCCTGTTCAACACCAGTTTCAGCGTCGTACAAATGCGACAAACACCAACTGCCCTATTATTCTTACCTGTCATTTGATCTGATCTGATCTATTCAACGTTTAGACTTGCGTAAAGTACTAGGACCACATTATCATATTTTCAACCGGCTAGCGACACGAATAGCACAAGTGTGAGCGAAGGATTACGATCGACACAACGGGATCTGAGTTTTGCTTTGACCGCTGAAAGAAGGATATGGATCGAGAGTGATTCAACAATATTCTCAATTCATAATACGGCTGTGATTGTGGAACGGGCACCTGCCTCGAATACAATACTTCTTTCCTTCTGCGAATACCTTCCTTTGCGCCCCAACCACCAAGATGCCGCACATTACACAAGCAATGCAGAGAAGTGTGGGGGACAAGGTAGGGAACATTGTGTTTAGTTCTCTGCTGGGAAAGAGATCAATCACCGACAGCGTCGGGAATGTCAAGAACTCATTTTCCAGTTGGGATAACTGTATGGCGGCTACCTACTGCAAGTATGTAACATCCCCTCCCCTCTCAATAACCCCCGCTAATTTATCTTGCAGATGGCCCGTAATAGCTATAATCATCGTCATCTCCCTAATACTCCTCTCCATCATAACATGCATAGTTAGGTGTGCGTGTTGTGGCATGTCCTGCTGCTGCACCTGTTTCTCATTCCTGAAATGCTGCGATTGCTGTGGTGGAGCCTGTGATGGGAAGAAGAACAAACCGCATAAACACCTCGACGACCCATTTGCTCCTCCACCCGCACCTCCCCACCAAGGATACCAACCGCCAGCGCCGATGATGGGAGGGGCTCTTCCCGCACGTCCGGAAGCACCTCAATACGCGCAGTTTGAAGTTGGGAAGAACGGGTTGTTTGTGGAACCCAAGGCTGCATTAAGTGAAGATGCATTGCCTCCTATGCCGAGTTGGGAGTCTGCTTCGAAGAAACATATCGAGGAGGAAGAGAAAAATGGTGTCGAGTTAGGACATCTGGATCCTACCACTGGGCAAAGTGTGCCTCTTGTGACGGCCGCTGCTGGGCAGGCCAATAACAATCCTCCGAGTCCCCATAGTCCATTTGCTTCCCAACCGGGACAAGCTATTGGCGGAAATGGTTATGCTGGCGTTCCAAATACTTACTCTCCACAAAATGGACAAAACGGTTTCAATGGTAATGGGGGATATAGAGGAACTCCTTCGCCGGGGCCGCAAAATGGACAGAATGGATTCAAAGGTGTTGGGGGTATAGAGGAACTCCTTCGCC
>QGMG01000543.1:0-24986 GCA_007825325.1 Lachnellula cervina | reverse complement strand
AGGAGCCCCAGGAGCGCCGAAAGAAGGCATGGGCGGCGGTGGAGGAGCAGCGGGAGAATCGTGCGCTGGAGCAGGGCTTGTGGGTGTGGAGCCGGGGCCTGTTCCTGCTGCGGAGAGAGGACGGGGTGGACCCATAGTGCCGAATAGGATGGACGCCAAATGACGGGCGTTGCCTGCTCCAGGACCTTCCTCATCGGATGAGTCGTCTTCTTTATCGGAACCGACGACGGACCAGTCATCTTCTTCTGGGCGGACGCGGGATGGACGGTTGCCGGTAGGTTGAGTAGCGATGGGCTCAGGTGATTTTGCGACCTCTTGGGATGGTAGGCGGTGGAATGGGTTGTTGGAGACCGAGGATTGAGCGGAGGGGAATGGTCCCTCGCCACCGGCCTGTGCAAGTTTCTTCAAGAATGGATTCTTTGTTTCGGTATCTGCTGTTGGTGGGCTAGTAACTGGAAGGGCTGTCGTCGTGGCTGGAGAGGGCACAGGGGGGACGAAAGCTGGTACTGGAGGTGTGGGCGGGGATATCTCCTTCCTGTCAAGCTCTTGACTGCCTTGGGTTGGTGTGGAAGCTTGTGGAGTAACTTGCTCTGGACCTTCCTCATCCTCCGACGAGTCATCATCATCATCATCATCATCAGCGTCCATAGCCTCCAATTGGCGTTGCAACTCTCGTTCTCGAGCTTGAGCGGCTTCAATTTCAGCTCGCTGAGCAGCCAATCTGGCTTCGTTTTGTTTGGCCTCTGCGTGAGCTGCCTTCTTTCTTCGTTTCTCCTCTTCCTTCTTAACCTTGCCGGCTTTCACTTGATCCTCAAGAGCCTTGAGACGAGCTTGCGAAGCTTGACGCTCTTTCTCGATCTCAGCTTCTTGGCGTTTTGCATCATCCCTAATAGGTTTAGCATATATAATATTCATCGATCTGGAACGACTTACTCAAGATCCTGCGTGGCGATAATTTGCGCCTTTTGCTCTTCTAAAACCCGTTGCCCCTCTTCAGCCTTACGCTCACTAGCATCGCTCCTGGCTGCCTTTCTTGACGGGGGTGGGGGTGGTTTCTTTGCAGCACTTCTTGGCTCAGGGGCAGCTGGAGCGGGCGCTGGAGGTGGAATCCCCTGTTCCTCGTTGATCCTGGTCTGTCTCTCGGCCTCACGCCTAGCATCTTCCTCTTCTGCTTGTCGAAGTTTGGCAGCACGCTCATTCTTCTCTCGGTCCAGCCTCTGCTGAGTCGACTCGCCTGGTTTGCTTGGGGCCTTGATACCGAGAGCAGCAAGACGTTCAGCCATGCGCTGCTCGGCTTGCTGCTTGATGTACGCGGCTCGATCCTCCGGGGTCTTGTACTGAGAATAGGTACCGCCAGCGGCTGGTGCAGCAGCTGCAGGCTTCGCCGCAGGTGTCTCACTGTGTGAAGCAGCAGCGGGGCTTTCGTAGCGGGACGGCTCGGCCCGTGTTGCATCTCGCGTGCTTCGACTACGATCTTCTGTCCTGACCCTTGAAGACCTGCTAGATCTCTGAAGATCAAAGATGAATTCCTTGACCTCATCCTCAACCCCGAGGCCATCCTCCCACCTTCGTCTTTCATGTTCACTCGTTGAGTCTTCAGCTCCTTCCTTGAGACTATCCTCCAAACCGCGGGAGAAATCCCGAACGCTGTCTTCGACATCCTTGACCATGCGTTCATTGTTCTCCTTCTCATTTCGGATTTTCGAATTCTCTTCTTCTAAACGTTTAGGCGCAGCGAAATCATCGTCAGTATTTTCAATTTTCCTTCCCGTCAAAGCAGCAGTGCGCTGTTGCATCATAGCTTTGGCCTTTGCCTTGAGTCTATCCGCTTCGGTCACCGAGCCACCTGGTCCAGTGCCAACGATACTAGATGCGCTTCCTGGGTGAGCCTTTGAGTCTTTCAATCGGAAAAGCTCCATTTTGGCGTCGGCAATGCTTCTTTCTGTTCTTCGCACTTGGGACGCGATCTCGGGTAGCTTATCTGTCAAGACCTGTAATTGCCGCTTCAGGATACGACGCTCGGCGCCGGAATCGACGTTTCGCAAAGAAGCATCAGGATGAGTGTCAATATCTTCTTGGATACGACGAATACGATTATACAGATCGTCGGCTTCACGTCGGTCCTTTCGATCAAGCAAATCGTCCTCGTCAGCAGCATTCTCATCCTTGAAGTCGATAGCATCGAGAAGGACTTGCTTCTCGCGAATCTTCTTCCGGATTTGCTCTAATGATAGATCATCACTTGAGGTTGAAGATGGAGAAGATGGTCGTGGAGAACCAGATCCACCTAGCCTCCGTCGAGCGCTGGATTTGTAACCAATGTCATCATCGTTATTTTTGAAGACCGTGGCGTCCTTTCTGTTAGATCTAGAAGCGCCGGAGTCACCCCTGAAGGAATGGTTTTTGAGGTAGCTGACTCCAGTCTTCTGTGGCAAAAGACTCGCCCCAGAATTTTTACGGAAATCAGACTCTTGGTTAAGCAAGTTCTTGACAGCCCCAATGGAATCATTGAAATTTCGGGTAGAAGGTGGGATAAGCTCCGGGGGTAGCTGAGCTGGCAAAGGGTAGTTATTGAGCTTCCGGTAGATCAAATGCATAGCGACCGCAAATTCGTCCATATTAAGTCGTCCTTTGTTGCCGTGATCCGCCAATGTCCACACTCGCTCGAGATCAGGCTTGTTTAGTCCACTTTGTCCAAATACTTCAAGGGCAACATCACCACCAATGAAACCCTTATTAAATCCATCCCAAGCTTTGAAGATATCATCATATCGTTGCTTTTCATCTTTAGTGACAGCCCAAGGAATGACCGCATTTCCTTGTAGACCAGATGTTGTAAAAGCACCCTGTTCACGGCCTTGCTGAGGCATCATCCTTGATTGTAGGAGATCGATATTCGGTAAACCACTTGCAGGAGCATTGACTAATCCCCATTGTCCAGGGAGACCTGTAGGTTGACTGTTCAACGGAGCAACCATACCCATTCCAGTTTGTGCGGGGGAAAGGCCTTGGTTCGGGCTGAAACCAGTGGGCATGGGAGGCATAGGAGGACGGGGCCCTGTATAACCAGTTGCGGATGGATTTGGCATGTTCTGAAATCCGGTCTGCTGTGGCTGTAATCCTCCTTGCTGACTTTGGTTGAAACCCGTTTGCATAGGTTGCTGGAATCCAGTCTGTTGCTGTCCTTGAAACCCACCAGAAAAGTTGTTCTGCTGGGCAGGGAAACCCGTCATCTGTGTCGTCAACAGAGCCGAGTTTGACTGCATTGGCTGAGGCTGCTGAATTGTAGGGGGCGAAGCCGCGTTCATTCGAGCATTGAAATCGGGGGCATTCGTCCGCTGCGAAAGTTCTGGTCCATCGTCTGCCACGCCAAAATTGATTATATCCACCATGCTAGAAACCTCATTCTTTATGTTTTCAGGAAGGACGGTTGGCAAAGGCTTGCCATTAAGCTTCAGGTTGCAGAGATACATTGCGAGTGCGAATTCCGGAAAATGTAGCTGTCCGGCTCTGGTGGTATCTGCAAGTGTCCTGGAATAAACATCAGCAACCAACCCCACATTTTAAAGGCTTATAAGTCAACCTTACCATATTTGAGACAAGTAATTGCCATCTAGCTTCGATCGCAGTAATAGATCCCGCGACTTATCTCCCGAAAGCGTTTGCCCATCCCCAACCGCAGACTTGAACAAGGTCTCAAACTTTGCCTGGTCCTGCGCAGTGATGAACGATAGCCTGATGTTTGGTATCCTCGCACCAGTCTTTGCTTTCGACACCCTACGTCCTCTAGCCGGAGCCGCAGATGGTGTTGTCTTGAAGCTATCAGCCATTGCTGAGAACCCGGTAGGCTGAGGTTGTTGAAATGGAGCTGCAGGCGGCTGCGGCGGTTGCTGGTTCTGGAACTGCTGAGGAATCTGTGGCATCGGAGGAGCTCCCGTCTGGAACTGCTGGGGAATCTGTGGCATCGGGGGGGCTCCTGTCTGGAAGCTTTGTTGCTGTGGAGCACTGAACGGCGAAGCCTGCCCTGCGTAGCCCGTCTGCTGAGGTTGCATCGGTTGAGTTTGAGGCTGGAAACCTGTTGGCTGGCTCTGCACAGGGTAGCCCGTATAGTTCTGCTGCAATGGAGCAGCTCCATAGCCGGTTGGATTGGGATTGAGAAAGCCACCTTGCTGCTGCTGCTGCTGCTGACCAGGCGGCTGGAATTGTTGGGGCCCTCCTGGACGCCCGCTCTGGCCGCCCAGATAGGAGTTAGACCCCGAGAACATAATGGGGACGTGAATGCGTATTAACAGGAATGCGAAAAGGAGAGGTAGGTAATTAGATGGGAAATCGAAATGTTGCAGATTGGCGGTGGTCAAACGCGTAAATGACGACGCTAAGTGATCTGATCGTCAGGCGCTGGGCTGACTCTAGCTGCAGGGAAGAAAATGTGGATGTAACAAGGCACCAGAGGTAAAATGTTGATTTGGGATTTACCTTGTGGCTAAATTTATTGCATCATTTGATTTTCACATTCAATAGTAAACTTATTAGAACTCTAAAACATGATTCATTATGAAGTAGCAGCCTCCTTTTCCGCATCACAAGACGCCCAATTGCCCTCTTGACTCTACATAGCTCTGGGCATATAATAAATTTATACAGTCTTGTCTAGGTGCTCCCTCAATTTTCCACTTCATTACACCGGCAGATCTCATGCTACATTGGTCCCACCAACATACCAATTCTCATCGTCTCTCCTACTCCCGTCTAGTTTAGCGCGGAAGCGACCTTCTCCTGGACGGACCCCACAACGTTCTTTGCGTGAGTGACAGTCAGATCAACCTTGCTTGCAGCTAGAGCCCCTGAGAGAGAGAACTGAGATGCAATACCCTCGATTCGGTGGGTGGAGTTGATGTTCTTGACGAGAGTTATTTGATAGCAGGTTGCGGAGCCTTGGCGGGAGATGATGGTGGAGTAGGCAAGGAAGAATTCCCAAATCTATAAGTCGTGAGCACAAACATTAATCATCGGTGACTGCAAAACTTACTCTGTACCATCTGTTGCCATACTTGGCCTTCACCTTGTCGCTGTTGCCAATCCAATTCCGATACCATCTCCACAACGTAGCAGAGTAGTGGACACCGATAGTATCAATGTTCTTGATTTCGAAACCGGCGCTCTCTAACGAGTTCACGTAGTTGTTCAGAGGAGTAGATGCATCGGCACCGGGAAATATGTATTTGTTCATGAAAAGACCCCAGATGAGATCCTCATATTGCCAAGGCTTTCTGAGGCCAGCGACCTGAAGGAAGAACACGCCATCATCGGTCATCATCTCATTACACTGTCTCAAAAAGCTCGTCAAGTGTCGGATACCAACATGCTCAGCCATCTCGAGACAGGTTATCTTGTCGTATTTGCTTTCTGGGACAGGAATATCGCGGTAGTCCATGCAGAGAATCTTGCTTTGCTCTTCTGGGATACCAGCTTTTCGGAGACCATTGTTACCCCATGCAGTCTGGTTACGACCAAGTGTGATACCAGTGGCTTGGGCGCCGAAGTGAACGCTAGCAAATTTGGCAAGGGTTCCCCATCCACAACCAATATCCAAAAGCTTCTCGTCCTTCTTGAGAGCAATCTTTTCACAGACAATGGCCATCTTGTTATCTTGCAATTGTTCGAGAGTTTCTTCTTTGTTGATATCGGAAATGACACCGGAAGTGTAGATCATGCGTGGGCCGAGGAACCAGCCGTAGAAGTCATCACCTCGGTCGTAGTGGTCACGGACTTGCTCCTCATCTGCGAGATACAGGTTAGAAGCCACTAACAGAAATGGGAGGGAAGATATATACCTTGGGATCGGGTGTGCATAAGAACTTCGGGAGCGAAAACGAAGAATACATATTTGAACAAGGTCATGGTAAATCGGAAGCTTGCCCAATCATGTCTATATTCCATAACCTCCAAGCAGTCGCCATTGAAGTCCACATCACCAGCAAAGTACATGGAGTAGAAAGTCTCCAGCGGGATCTTGTTCGAGCCTCTGTACTTGAGCCTGTCTGCCTCATTTTTGAAGGTAAGGTAAAACTCAACAGGGCGACCTGGTAACCTGGCCTTATCGTTTTTCCGAGGAGAGAAGGACGACGCGAGGTACCAGAAGGAGATCAGGATTGGGACTGAGGTAATGAGACCGAAGAAGATGGTAGTCTTCAGCCCTCCACCAAGCTTCCATGAGAGGTATGTGGGGACGAAGGCAAGAAGGGAGAAGAGGACGGTATTGGAAAAGCTTTCGGAGCCGGGGCCGTCTGCTGGGAGAGGAGCATTCTTGATTGCCGGGTACTATCGAAGAGCGTTAGATAGGAGCCAATTGATATCTGCGGAATAGCTCAAAGCCATGATAAATGCGGTGAGGACAGTACTTACGGAGGTTGTCCTGACACCACAGTCCTCGAATTTCTCGAATGTGGGCGTGGGAGCTTTGGGAGTTTCAATGAACTCGAAATTGCTCTCGGAGTCATTGGTACTCTGGGGGTTGGAAGCCATGGTTGCTGCCTCCTCGAATAGAATGCGAGTAGGGAGGAGGGAGGAGGGAGGATGGGGATGGAATCTCGACTTGGCCAGGAGATTTTTTGTCTTCGGGGCACTTGGACCTGACCCGACCCCTAGCTTGGCTTAGTTTGGAGGTGAAGAAGCCAAGCCAAGGTTGAGTGTGTGTCGTGTTCCTGTGCCTGTAGGCCCTGTACGGTACGTGTTTCACACCAGGCGGTCAACTAATTCCAGGGGGCCAGGTTCGGGAGGTGGCCCGTGAGCGAAAACTCGGCTCGATTGGTACGGAGTAAGGTCAGCGCAGCGTCAGCTTCCTTCCCTGGCCTGCCTGCCCTGCTTCCCCTGTATTTTGGACCCAATAATGCCGCCCGTTCCCGTACATGTACTGTAGCCCGTTCTCAAATGTGCCGAGAAGCGGTGCGGCGGCGGTGCGGTTCACGTTTGGAGTGTCAATGTCAATGCGGATCAAAAAATACGGTGAAGAGTGAAAGACAATCCCATACCATACCATACCATACCATACGTCATAAGTATATACAAGTGAGAAATAAGTACGGTACTGTATCTCAAGTCTATTTATTTGTCTTTCCTAGAGTCCTCTTTTTCCTCGTGTAACCCATATCTAACAACAGACAGACAGACAGACAAACAAACCCCGCACCAATCCATCATGACTACGCAGCTCCCACTCCCCACTCCCCAACAGCGAGAAGATGTTGCAGCTCGTCTTGAAGGTGTAATCGAGTATGTTACACAAATCCCCACGCTTCTATTTCCTGTAAAAAATAATTTACACATATTAACGAAATCAGTGCTCTCATTGAACATCCTAGATGGGAGAACCCCCCAAACAAAAACCCAACTCTTTACCATGTATGGGACTTTGTAATGCGTTCCAAATACATGCTGAGTGAGTACGAAAATGTCAAAGACGGAAAAGCCGTCCAGCATCCTAGTCAATTCAGTGGAGGAGCCGGTGAGCCAAGCACCATTTCGTTCATCCCTATCATCATCCTCCTCCTCCTACTATCCATTGGTACTGATAGTGAAAAGGATCTGGTGATCAAGCGGCACTGGTTGTGTTCCAAGATGTCTGCAGTCGCACCATGATGCTTGATCTCTTGGTCAACGACACCAGTGGGAAGACGGCCATGCTGACTGGCAATACCGGTCCGCCACTCGATTTTGGCCAGAAAGTCAAGGATGCGGTGAAAGCTTTGGAAGCTGCCTGTCCGGAGGATGCCGTCATGGCTGGAATGATGAGATGAGCTGTGACTAGAATTGAGAATAAAAGCGTGGAAGAATCTTTGGCTCTGGCGCGTGAATTCTGGTTGCGGTGCTCTTGAGGACGAAGCAGAGCACCTGTAAGATGGCTTTCCTTCAACTTGGTCATTCGGTCGACTGTATGCATGCCCGCTACTCAAGGATGCTTGTTAGAACTAGTATAAATAAGCCAGTGCTTTGCAACTTCTTTCTGAACTACGTGCTACAGCGAGGGAGCAGCCCCTTTTATACGATGGCGAAAAGTACCCTTATCTCCTGCACGCTAGGTGCGAGCGTCCTTCCACATCAATGAAAATATGTATGCTAAGCCAGGCATCTATTCAAGAGTTTAGGATGTTGAGGGGTAGCGCCAGGGGCGCTGATGAGACAAGTCACGTGCTATGTGGTTGAATTAATTAATTCCCTTTAACCTCCTGTGCGAATCTAGAACGATTCCAAGGCCCGTCAATGCAGTGCTCCTTTTAAAGAATGCTGTGAGGGGCGAAAGATACAGTATATAATGACTCGAATATGTCACCCCGAACAAAATTGTCTCTTTGAGAACTCCCGTGCCTGTTACAACCATTATTATCAATTCTGTCAACGTGGTTCAGTAAATGTCACGCCAGCATATAACAAGCAGACGCATTTACAGCCTCAAGTACCTTTGCTATTAGATGACGTCTAGCAATTTCCACCAAAAAAAATCCCCAAGCATCGCGTGCCTCAGCTAAATATTTCCGAACACCCCAGCTCAGCATCCTTAGAGGTCCTGCTTGGATCCAGCCGCATATCCCACACCCCATTTTCTAGAATCAACAAGACGCTGGTCCTATCCCGATAACTCCAGCATTAACATTTCGTCATGCCCCAATGTCTAATTTCACACGAAGACGAATCAAGTCCTGGCTGTTGATTGTAGCTCGAGCTGTCAGGTCATCTCCTGTCTATGGTGATGTTATCAAGCTTCTTTGAGAGATGATTCAGAGGCTGACAAGTCGAGCTCTCGAGCAGCACTGGTTGATACATTCTACCTCCCGCCATTTCGACTTCGTTCAACAGAGCAGAAGCGTAGACTCAGATTGGGTTACCAATAACGGCTTCACTTCTTCAGGATCGTGACAGACCGGCCGGTGGGGAAAGAATGCACAATAAGCAAACCAAGCATGCTATCCGGAGACTGAAAGTCGCACTTTATTCATTCTTGGGTCCCACGAAATGCTGAACTGTCTGCTTTAGAAGTCGAGCATTTTCACAGATCCTGCGATAGCCTGTTTCGTTCCACTCTTTGTTAGGATCGAAACCCCATCTTCTCAGGTCTACATTTGCATTAAACCTCTTTGCGCTGAACCTAACGCCGAAATCTCATAGTCAGTAATACTACTTTGGGAGGTTCCAGTTGAGAGATTGACTTACCACTCACGGAGCTCAACTCTGAGTCCGAACTCACGATCCAAATCCAGCTTCATTCCAGTAAGTGTTGGATCATTCGCCGCAGATTCTAGCGCGAACGAAATATCTTGCCATGCAAATCCATGGCCAGTTCTACCCTGGCCCTCGAGGCTCTTCGGCAACAACGCAAGATGCGGATGGGACCATCGCAGCAGGAAGGCATGTACCATCTCGTGCAACAGCGTTGAAGCATAATCCCACCAGATTGCTAGGCTATTTCCCGCTTCCTCATACGCAAGCATCCTAATAATGATTTGCCCCTTGCCTGCTATTTTTGAGTATCCATTGTATTGCTTGTTCCTCCAGTCGCGATCTGAATATTCGATGTAACAATACTTTCTTAGGCTTCTGAAGAAGAATAACTCGTCAAAGACGAAGAAGAATTTGGTGATAAACTCTTCCTTCGGACGACGGTGATCAGGAATTTTGGAAAATAGTTTGAGAGCATTGCGCTGGTCGCTATCAAGATGGGAACCTCGTTTCCTTGAGTGAAGGACGAGCATATTCACTAGCTCTTCTGGTTGGTGTCCGCTTGGCCGTAGAGACGGGGTTAAAGGTGGCCTTTCAGGGAGCTTATATTCGACTGGAACAGGCATGATTGTGGATAATAGAGATGAAGTGCGTTAGTAGGGCGAATAAGTTGGAAAATAAATACTAAATCTATAACCACAGACTTGGTAGTCAAAGACAGTGATTGGAAGTCGACAAATGACTTTGGAATCACCAGCATTGCGCCTCCATGAAACGCATCGATAATCATTGCATCTACCACTACGAATCATCTAAGACGCGTCAAACCTTTTCAAGACCGAGCTCTTCTCGCTTTTCTAATTCGAAGAAATAGTCGCGGTCAAGAGAGACTTCACCATCAAAGAAAGTCTGGGGTTCAGTTATTTCGCGAAAATTGAGAATCATCACCCCCCATCCTTCGCCGTGGCCAGTGATACCAGCTTCTTCGATTCTTTTCTGTTCTTGACAGTTGGGACACATGTATATCTTGAGAAAGGCGTGTGCCATCATGTGAAAAGGGATACTCAAATATTTCTGCATCCACTTCTTAGCATCGTCGACTTCGATATCCCCTTCAGCAGGCGGCCAGATGTTGATTCGCACGGGACCACGATCTGACGATGTGACTCGGCCACCAACTTCTTCACAGATTGATGGCACACGTGCTGGTAAACTTGTTGTTACAATAACGCAACGGTTGGTGCATAGCATGTCATAAAAGAATCTTTTGTCGAGGGTTCTGATACACGAACTCAGCTTTTTATAGTGAGCATCCATACCTGTTTCGTTGAATGGATTTCCTAATTCGGTAAAGTTCGTTCCATCATAATCAAGCTGACGGCGTATAGACCTGACTACTTTTTCGACTAAATCGGCGCATGAATGACTCCCTGGTGTCAGGTCGCAGTCACGTAGGAGGTGTTGACACTCTGGTACATGTGCACGATTCTGATCCATTGTTAAAATCGATAGAATTTGAGAGGAAAATTAAAGCCACTTGGGAGGTTTAACTGTTTATAGGAGATGTTGGCGAGACGAGCAATCACAAATTGGCAAATAGTAAACAATGCCGCAAAGTGATTTATAATGCCAACTCATATGGACTCAGTTGGATGTCTTCAACTTTACGACAGGTGAACGTTTCGTATCGATTGCGTACAGCCACTTGGTACGGGAGGAAATCATGCGGAACTACCACCACAAGAGCAAAATAGTGAGTTGCTCAATGCAAAGTATCTCCCGGCTCGAGAACATCGTGCATGGAAACTTCCTGATAGACATCTTCCTCTCCTACACTGTAATGCAAGCCCCGCTTATATCACACCTCAACGCCGCCTCGCGATCCAGCAGGTACATGAACTTCTTGAGATACATATACAAGGTACTGATTGAACGTGTATCAGCTTTCTTGTGCAAACTGGGAGCAGGTCTTTGTAAAGAGACATCGTTTATGGAAACTACCTTACTAATTTCTGATTTTACTGGCACTAGATGTACCTGTATGCAAACCCTTCAAATTGTAGTCCATATCTCTACTTCCCTCGTCTTCCTTCCAAGAGGCCCGATTCGGAAACCATTTGTCCTCCAAATGTTGCGGGACATTGCCACGAACACCGCTAGCGTTGAGTTCCTTGTCGAGCGAAGCTCCTCTGTTGAGTCTCACCTTTAGATTTAAGAATGAGGAATCCCGAGAAGCTTGCTCAACGGCGCAAGCCATATCCTGGAAGGCAAAACCGGAACCGGTCAATCCCAAACTCTCCAACTCACTTCGACAGTCAATATCTGTGCATGTGTAAATGTCCAAGAAAGCGTGACACATTTCACGCAGAAGGTTGCCTATGTGGTCTAAGAATCAATCACTCTAGTTAGCTAATTTGTTTTCCTAGACAGTAGATAGCTGGTCTCGACAGCAGCCACATAGCTCAGCCCAGGATCAGGCGTCATTCTACCAAGAGCACTTCACTTACGGAGTATGCGTTGCCGCTTTGTTTCGAAATAGTCTTCTGGGGGGATAAAAAACGAGATGCTCGCTGTTAGACTCTTGTCGCCGTCTTTATCTGTCAATATTTCGGACTCGCTGATGGCCCACACTCCCTCGTCCATATAATCACGCTTTGGGGCGATCTTGGCGCATGTGACCGAAGAAACTACAGAAGAACCAAGTCAGCATTCACCCTGCAAGACGTTTCTCTGGGGTAGAAATGGAGGGCGGACTGTTCGGCCATTTCAGGACTTTTAGGAGTTCCAATAGCATGGCTTATGGGCCCGATAACTTTTAGAAACACCGTAGGGGGGAAGGGATATACACCCTGGCCAACTTACGAGCGCCACCGAAGAACATAATGTCGAAGAATCCAAAGTACGTATTGATAATATCTCCTTCGGGATAATTCTGGCGATTGGAGTCGCTGTAGATGGGGTAATTCAAGCCATCCTTGAAGTCTCTATATGCCCGTCGTTGTCTTGAGCTCATGTCGACTGGGTTGCGGCAGCTGGCATTCATTTCGACGAATTTTGCTAGATCCGTTGCATAGTGCCTCCCTATGCTGAGATTCTTGACACGTTTGTGGGTATGATGGCTGCTCATGGCGGGGTGGTAGACAGGTTTGTGGTTTGCGGTTGAGGTTGGAGATATTTGAAACTCCGATGTAAATGAGAGAACCGATGCAGATCTTATCCATCAGTTTTGGAAGCAAAACCAAGACATTCACCATTTCGTCATAAATTGCGTTGGCATTTGCGATTCACAGTAATATTATGTGAATCCGTAGAAGGCTTATCCCATACTCGTATGAATGGGCAACAAAATAAAATGCCGAATCCGAAATCGAGTTGGGGGCTGGGCTGGCTGAGACAGGAGGAAGTTGCGTGAGTAATGCGGCTGGAAAGTTCCTTCCCCCAAAAGTGAAGTGCAGACGCAGACAATTATAGGGGATCATTAAAGAGTAACACAAACGGAAATTTCGATCACCACGAGTGTCATGGACCCCTGAGATAAGTACCTGGACTCTTTTAAATTACTATACGAAACGAGAATGTGTTAGCGATCTGACGTAGCCAGGATGATGGGAGTCCACGTACTCTAAGAAGCTTGCAAGGAGGTCAAAAATATATGTCTTCAAATGGCCAGTTGCTTGAGAAGTAAGTGACACATTATACACAGCTCAAAGACGAGGAAAAGTCACGATTCTTCATTAAGTTGCAAAACAAAAATACATCAATTGATGGCCGTCCATTAATCCATGCTACAGGCATCATTTTAACCAAAGGTTTTCATTTTCTTCTGCACCTTCAGTCTTCGAAACACAAAGTACCAAATAATGCCACTGAGTATTTGCACACCAGCACTCGCGACGGCAAGATGCCATGAAGAAGACTGTATAAAGCGTTAATCCTAGTCCCAAGGATGGAATGGGGGGTTTGATTCATACTCCTCTGGTACAAACTTGATTGAAATGCACCACGTTGTTGAAGCTAGGTTGGATATTCTTAGCCAGCGGAGAACATGCCCATCCCCAAAGATCCTTTCCCGTTTTCCCAACACGGTACAGAACAGCGGCGACTATCCAAATGATAATATGGGCTAGTTCTATGATCACACTTGCAACGGACTGTACTGAGCTGATCGCATTTGCCTTTTTTAGGCTTATAAGATAGGCGATAACGATCATGAGCCCAAGTATGGCCGTAATGGCTGAGATTGACAGCAACATAATAGTAGGCCAAAGCGATGTTTCTGTCGCCCAAGGTCCCCGGCCATCACGTTGGGTATTGCGGGTCAAAAGGTATGTGGAAAATGTTACTGCTTCTTGGGAAGCTGTGACGATCGCGATTACCGTTGCAGCGAGCCGGGAGACGAATCGTAAAATTCGGATAGTAGTTTTGAGTTTCTGTATTAATGAAACTTAGCCTCTGGATTCGAAGAACACGAGCAAGCTATGCCAAGAGATACTTACCACATCTTCCTTCCGAGTCTCATGGAATCGAGGATTATTAGCACCTTCGACGGCTGTGTAAGTATTGAACTGGAATTGTCGTTCGTCAATGACTTTCCCGTCTGAGCGCGGCCCAAGAGGCTGATAGGAAGCGCTTGGTTGCGCGTTGAATTTATGCATTGTGAAAAGCCGAGGTCGATGAAGCTTCCACACGACGATGCTGATGGAAGGTAAATACGGTAGTTGGGAGAACCAACAGCAGCAGAACAGCGCGGGGCCATGTTCGTATATATGAAGAAACAACAACTTCCCGTGCTACAGGGGGGAACCTCTAGCTTTCAGGCGTTGGAAGGCTTAGCTCTTTTAGCGGCCCGAATCTCACCTCAGCGCTGCCAACTTCGGCTTGGAAACCCCACAGGATCGAGATGCAGCTCCAATCTTAGCTACTTCGAGCATGCCATGGCCCATGATGATGCCCTTTGGATCGGGAGAACTTTATTACGGGACGGAGAGCTATTTCCATAACGCTACTTGTGCTTACCTAGAAATCCTACTTGGTTTGCGGCTGATTAAGCTGATGATTGACCATCTTCCAATTTACCGTGGTAGAGCGGGGTACAGTACAGGGCCAGGGGCAGGGCTCGCAGACATAACTAGAATCTAGAATCAGTGCGAGACGCCG
Organism: Lachnellula cervina; assembly: GCA_007825325.1. Classification (NCBI taxonomy): domain Eukaryota; kingdom Fungi; phylum Ascomycota; class Leotiomycetes; order Helotiales; family Lachnaceae; genus Lachnellula; species Lachnellula cervina. The sequence goes on along the minus strand of QGMG01000543.1, from coordinate 10,616 downwards.
ACAGCCACCACAAATGCGCCTTGCGCTGCTGTGATTATGAGCCAATTCCAAGGACAAGTCTGGTAAGAACCGTGGCTTCGCAGCAAAAGTAACAATTTATGTGTGGTGAGGCTTTTGCGGGGTCGATGTGTCGATTCTCGAATTTCTTCTTGCGACACGATTTCTCTGATCATAGAAACTTCCTAGATACATAATAGGTGAAGATTGAGAAGGTATGACTGCATTTTCCGCTTCTGACTTGGTATAAGAAGTATCTTTTAGTTGTAAAAGATTGCAGTTGCGGACCCCGCGTTGATGGAGATACGCCCCCGGCCCCGGCCCCGCCCCCTTTTGCTGCCCACTAGGCGAGCTTCAACACCGTACCATACTACCATCACACCGGTCTCCATTCTGAACGAGACCTCCTACACAGATGTTCGGCATTCTGATACATATGCCTATACTAGCTTTCATGATGGTCTCGGGTAATATCCCCGAAGCTACAAACAAAAAGGTTCTTGGGTCAAAAACCTATCCCAGTACCCGCCTCTAAGGTGCGGAGGCAGCGCAGATGTCAATGAAGCTCTGCTTCGAAAGTTCGCCCTCGATATAGATAATGGAGTCCACGAGAAAATTTGAAGTTGCTGGCACAATTGAAACGGTTTGGAAACGACAATGTTGAAGTCACAGGAGAGGCGCCATATATTTATGCAGCAAATTCATTCGCCGAATGCCAGTGCTCTAGACAGCGTGGCAATCTTCTGCTAACTTCATCCTGCCAAGCAATCATGTGCAGTCAGTCATATTCACCCCATGCCATGGTATAACCCTCCACATGGATGATTTCACTGCCCAGACTCATCGACAAGCTTTCCCTTAACCTGAGTCTCCATTCCAGTTGGCTTTCCGATCCACAAGTTCTCGTATCCCATCATCATCATGATCGGATCTCCAGAGCTAAATTTGGGCCCATCCTCTGGATATTATCAGTAAGTTCTGACCGACAGGTGGCACACAAGGGAAGAGAGCATACCGGCGGTAAACTTCCGAAATTCCTCATCGGAAATAAGGTCATTCCAATCCTGCACAGACTCAAAATAGAGCTCTGCTAGGCCATCGAAATCGAGAACACCTATTTTGCCCATATTCAGTTCCTTGGCCGTTGCCTTGAGCTCCGGGGTAAAGTGGATCTAGTTTAACTTCGTTAGATGCGGTCCTAAAAGATCATCTTTATCCCATTTTCTATGCATGTACAGACTTCCAGGGGAAGGACATAAAGTGTATAAAGTCAACTAGAAGGGAGAGTGGGCAAGAGCACGTACCTTGGTGGACCTCTTAACCTTTTCGGCGAAGATGGTCTTCCTTTCGCCAGCACCGTGAACATTAATCCAATAGTCGTGGAACTGCTCATCGCTGATTTCAGGGAGCTTCTTGAAGAAGAGCATGATTTTGATGTAGTTGGGTTTGATTTCGGTCATGGTCGTGGTGTTATTGTTTGAGGGTGTTGAGATTTTGGTTTGGTGGTTGTTTGAGAGAGGAAGGAATAATGAATGAGAATGGGGGCAACAGCAGCTTATATACATTTCTATCCTATGTGCGACGGCAGACCTGATCCCGGTTTCCGAATAATCAGACAGTCATGTTCGTGACCAGAACACATTGCATTCCGGAGGTGGTGGTGAATGGTTCTTGCCGTTTTTCGGGTAGGATGTTCCGGTACAATGAAAGTCACAGAAGAACTAGTTTAAAAGCCAAAGAACCCCGGTACCAACAGCATATGACAATACATTAGACAAATCAGATATAGATAGAAGCAGCCGGAAGTCATTAATGTGGACAAAAAGGAGGTAGCTATTAGATAGCAGGTTAATTTATATGGCATTACCATAGTGAAAGTGACGTTTTGACATGGTATCAGTCTAGTCCACTTAAATCCGCTCCTTTAAATATGCAGACTCATCACGGATTGCGAATGTAGGTGTTGATTTTGATAGAATAAATTGTGGATTTGAGTATGAACATGTTATATCTGCCCCAAGATGAAAAGCACCGAAATAGTTGTATTGCTGGGAGACTATAGCCCTCCAGATGAGCGTGAAGTTGAGACGCTATGCTCAAAACACATTCCATCAGGGAAGAGTTTGATTCTGCAGAAGCCCTCCCTGCACTCCCAGCCTGTCCAACCTCACTTATCTATCGTCTTCCCAATCAGCCCAATAGTTCGAATACTGCCCCTCCTCTGACTCATTCCACGCCTTTTCCCTCGCCTTTTGCTTCGCAGTTTCTATCTCTTGATCGTAATTCCTTCGCTCCTCACCGCAGTGGTTGCATCTCCAGTGGTTGCATCTTTGCAGATTAACTGTGCCTTTGCATAAGTTCTGCGGGTACAGCGGTAAGGTACGGTTGATTCGATTATCTTTGAAGCACTACTAAGTTATTAGCTATCACCTTAAGGTTTCTTTAGGTTCTTTAGAGACTGAACTCACCTGGCAGCAGTTCCAAGTCGAGTTTTCTTCGATTTGAAGATTGTCGTAGATGGTGGAATCAGTTATTTTTTTCGTTGCACTATCTCCCTTTCTCGGGATGGCACTCCCTGTGGTAGAGGTAGACTTGTTTGGTATGACCTCCTTCTTCGTTGCAATATCCTTCGACGGCCCCGCGATATTGTCTTTCTTCCGTGTTGTCTCCTGCTTAGCCGGTGGTGCTTTCTTCTTGTGAAAGAGTTTATGCATTTCGAAAGGCTTTGGTGTTCGGTATGATCACTTGACGTTGCTAGAGGGTAATGCAACGAGGTAGGTTCCAAAGGCAGCTGGGAACTAAAGATGTGAGGAGTTATCACAATAAGTATCCAACGTTCTTCTTTGTGCTTTCATAGGTCTTTGTCATATTCACAGAACCAATGTGAGTCAATCCAACACTGTGAATGCTCTTTGTTTGCATAGAAGAAACAGAAACCCGGACTTAATAACTCTCATCCTGGGAGGAAAAATTGCATCGTAAATCATGCGTTACTATGTTGATTATAATATTAGACAGTTTGCGAGCGAATGAATGTTCTTTAACAGAATTTAAGGGGGTGATTCGCTTAAACTGATGCACTACCTCCTGATAGAAACCCATAACGACATGGGCTGAAGCTCTGTAAGCTGGATAATATAAACTACTTACTCCAAGTTTTGGCACCTCGCGAACTAATATCATTACAGCTACTATTGTCACTTTCTGCGAGGGGAGAGAGGACAATCACGTGGTGACTCGTTTTGGGTATAAACCTTTTATAGGAAAGCGTCCAAGTCATGTTTTACATACCATTCACTTCTAAGAGAACTATGATCTATCGAACAATCATAAAACAAAGCCACATGATCTTTCTTTGTGTCAAACCATCCTATCACGGGGGTGTGACATACACGTGATGCTAGCGCTAGCTCTAGTGCTAGCACTCGTAACTACATAGTTCGTTAACCTTCTCTCACGTGCCGGCTTCTTGGTAACCACGGGGGCCCGACTAATTAGCGCGCGCAGGCTAGGCTAGAGTAGGCAAGGTTATATGCAAGCTAGACTAAAGTAGTTAAGGCGCGTTTTAAGAGTGGGTCAGGCGCTATAGTTCCTGCGAAGCCTCTAAGAACATATAGGAGATGGCTTAGTGTAGAATGCACTAATTTAAACTTCACTTTTTAAACACTTTGCAATTGCATTTCATCTACTAATTGTAATACCTTCTTAGCTAGCATAAAAGTTAGATACGGTTCTTTTTTATATATTCTCTTATTTATATAATATTCTCTCTTCTATTAATATACGAAGTATATTGTCCCGCGTAGCGACTTTATTGCGAGAATTGTTGGAATGTATATCACATGGACACGTGACTTAGCGCATGCTAACTAAGCAGCTTGGCGAAGAGGCATAACCTTATCGCCCACATCTTAGGGATAGCATTAGACAAGACAATACAATAGGCATACCAATGGAATCAGGACAACTAGCTATACGACTAGCTAGTGATTGTGATTACAATGCGATGCGATACCTGTGATACCAATATTAATTAATGGTTGACCTTACAGGCAAGGCAATTATAGAGCAACTAGGTTTTTGAATAGAAGAGATAGAACCTAAGGAACGCAACAAGTGAGAGACGTTAAAACTACGCACTTGCTCGAGCTACTAGCAGTTAAAACTAAGTATCTTGTGAGAGCCCCTCTACGCCCTGTGCTTAAGGAGAAGAAGCAAAAGAAGCAGTAGAAGTCAAAACTGCGCGCTTCTTTTTCGAGTCACTAGAAGTCCAAAACTGAGTGGCCCTAAAGGCTAGATCTCTAAGGATTTGGAGCTTTTGCTAGAAGTTATAACTACGCAATAGAGAATCCAACAATAGAAGCCTCAACTAAGCATTGGCATCCAAATTTGCGTTAATCACGCAACACCACCGTCTACAATTCGCACCTCTTAATTGAGCGCCAGCAAGCATCACCCCCTCTTCTTGCAGCATTATAGTTTACGCCTTACGCTGCAAGCACCTCAAAACACTACAAGCAAGAACTGCAAGCATTTATAGCGTTAGCGTTAAAATCATTACGCAAGAATGCAGATTCTTCACGAATTTATAGAAACACGTTAAAACGCCCCACAAATCGACGCATTTCGGTGCATTCACAAAGCACTTGTGTTTTCCACCTCTTTCCGCAACAATTTCAGCTCTCTAAGAGCATTCAAGAGCTAGTACCTGACTACCACAATAACTTTAGCTCTCCTAGAGCCACAAGAGCTAGTACCTGACTACTACAATACTGCAAGCGTTAAATCAGATTAAAACACCACTGCAAAAGCCTCTCTATAGAGCCTCACACTTCCAAATCCCTTCCGAATCCCTTCCAAATCCCTTCTAAATCCATTCTCGCTACCCGCAAACATGCTGCAATAGAGAGACCCCTACAAGCGCGCTACCCTTCCTCCTCCACAGATATATATAGAGCAGTAAGAGCTAGTGAAATTACTAATACCAGATTGTCCACTAGGCTTTGAAATCAATAAGGACACATGGGGAAAGGATGAATATATAAGTCCTAAGCGCTTAATAAGGGAGAGAGCAAATGGACTTATTCTTTACTAGATGCTAGATTTTCAGGAAATGAAGCTATCTGGGGCTGAGCTGTGGGACGTATTAATATACCGATTTGAAGGTTGGATAGTAGAGAATTTCCAAGTTGCAAGTCCAAAATGCCTCCGAAAATTGTAGGACTACCTACAAAAAAATGGGGTTTATATCCTTAAGAATGGACAGTCAATTGCGGCGAATCTTATAGATGCTGTAACACGCAATAAGGACAAGGATAAGGCATATTGGACGAGAGAATGTACTCCCCCCTAGATCTCTATGCAAGCAGTAGAATCACCTGAAATGATTCAACTATAGCAACAAGTTTTACAACTCCAGCAATAGGTTCTATAGCTTTAGGAACAAAATCTACAGCTCTAGACGGAGAGCTAAGAGCGCAAGTAACCTCTAATCTTTCGACCTTTGCAGCAGCATTCTCCCTACATGCAACCACAAAGAGAAAGACTGCTAGAAGGTGCAATTCCATGCGCATTAGCTACTCCGAATGCCCTTAAAACCAGACCGTAGAGCCGCATCCCTACGCTGCAGAGCCTCACGCCGCAGTAGAGCCTCACGCCGCAATAATTAGCACATGCGTCCCTACGCTATAGAGCAACACGCTAAGCCTGTTTCGGCCACCTGAAACGCATATTTGGAGCGTTCCTTGTAGCGATTTGGAGCAGTCGGATTTTGGGGTTTCTTATCTGTTTCTTATTAATTGCGGCTGCTAGCGCGATCGCGATTCCACTGCGCGCATATTATATATTACTACCACCTTTCTTATGTTATGCTTATGCTATGCAGGTAGTAGTAAGTGAGAAGGAAGCATGTAGTAGGAAGGAGCAGCATGCTAGAAAGAGAAAAGTTGCTAGTATTGGAATGTATATCATGTGGACACGTGACTTAGCGCATGCTAACTAAGCAGCTTGGCGAAGAGGCATAACCTCGTCGCCTACATCTTAGGGATAGCATTAGACAAGACAATACAATAGGCATACCAATGGAATTAGGACGACTAGCTATACGACTAGCTAGTGATTATAATCACAATGCAATGCGATACCTGTGATACCAATAAGAATTATAGAATTTTATATATACTTGAATGCCCCTTCTAGAATTATAACTGCGCTAGCCTAGCGTAATGCGTAATAGTCCCTAAGGGTTAGATTTACTATTAGACCCTTAAACAAGTGTTTTTATAGTAATCTAATTAAAACTTATAGAATACTAGCTAGAAACGAAATAGTATAGCTTTCTTTCTTAATATTTATACTAAATATACTTTTTTATTTATAACTACACTAGCCTAGTATACTATAAAAGGTCCCTAAGGGTTATATAGCTTATATAAGCCTTATACAAGTGTTTTTATAGTTATATAATAAGTATTTATAGAATACTAGTTAGAAACAGAGTAGATTTTTTTTATTTAATTAATTTTCATACTAAATATGCTTCTTATTATATAACTACGCTAGCCTAGTATGCTAAGAAAGCTCCCTAAGGGTTATATAGCTTATATAAGCCTTAGACAAGTGTTTTTATAATTATCTAATAAGTATTTATAGAATACTAGCTAGAAATAGAGTGGTTTAGATAGTTTTTAGTAGGCAGCAGCCCTACACGCGTATATCTTAGCACGCTCGCGTATTCTCTAGTACTAGGGAATATGCATAGATTTAATAAATTAATAAAACCTTTTAACTTAGGGCTAGGGTTAATTGTGGCTAACTTAAATTATAGAGAATTATATACGCTTTAAAATGCACTCTTTACTTTTTTTATAATAATTTTATTAAAGGTTAATTTATAGTGATTTATGTGGGAGGCTTATCTACACTAAAAAAGTCGCATATTGTGGCAAAATCAACTATATGTTCTCAGACCCTTGTTTGGTCTAGTGGTGTGTAGGGGAAATAGAGGAGTGTGATTGGCTAGGAGGGGTAGTAGGGCAGTATTATTACGCTAAATAGTCAGAAGTGGGTCGATGCGCGTAAAACACCACGTAAAGACCAAAAAACGAGGGTCTGAGAGCTGAGATAACGTCAACCTTCATACCCTAACATAGACCTCCACCTCACGTCGTCCTACGTAACATATCCTACACCAGTGAACTCTGCGCCAATGATGCTTTCTGCCCAACCAAGCTGTCCCGTCTGCTGCAAGCAAGAGAAACTTCTCTTGTGCAAAGCATGTAAAGTACAACAGTATTGCGGGCGTGAACATCAGATGGTCGACAGAGACAATCACAAGAAGGCTTGTAAGGACATCAAGAAAGCCCAGCAAGATCTCGACGAGGAAGAGCAGAAACTACGTGCCTTTCCTGGCGATTTCATGACCCCTGCAAATGTGTTTGACAATAGCGCCGGCCATTTTTGGGGAATTCTTGGGACTCGGCCATATAGTGAGTACTGTAGAGTCCTTCATTTGATGCCTGTCGTCTGGCCCAAGGAGTGGGAAATAATTCTAATTCCCCTCTGCTCTAGTGTCATCGCGATTCGCGCTAGTGAAAGCTCTTCTAAAAGTCAACACACGCGCTGCAGTCCAATCTTGTTTTGACCATGTTATGGATATTCTTCTTCTCTGCCGCAGTGATAATCTGGGGGTCCGTTACTATGCCCCGGCATTGTTTTTGCGACTTTGGCAAGGACCAAGAGTGCTACGACTTTGTCAAGTGGTGGGCGACGACAGGCACGTCAGATGACTTTGACTGGGGAAACACAGACCTGCCATATCTTGAAATTAGGAATGCCGACGCTTTCGAAGCATGTGATCTCTACACTGGAAGTTACCTCGATCTCAGTCATACCGTGGCAGTTACCTTGATCAAGACCAGGATGTTGCACGACTTGAGGTCTCTGCAGGACTTCACCACCAGCACTGCGTTGGCCGAGATTGCCCCTCAATTGCCCCAAGAAATTTTGGATAATATTCGTGGTCAATCCGTGAGCACGATCATCGCTAGCAAGGTGGAAATTATGTATAACAACGATCAGGGCCCAGCGATCGAGGACTTGGAAGTGCAAGTTAAGGAGTTGTATGAGGCAGTCAAAAGGGAGAACAAGTATTTGTGGCCAGCTCTTCTCCTACCCGGAAATAATCTCACAGCGCGCCGGGCTAGTTATACTAAAGGTACTAAAGAACAGATGCAACTCGTGCTTCAGTGTTCGTACGATTCGTGGGTTGAGACACCTGGAGCTATCGACCTGATTCGGGAGCAGGTCGAGAATGATGCTGGAAACTGAACATGCAATGAACATATTTTTTTGGCTCTCTCCAGCACCACTTCGGTCCATTTTGGGGCTTAGGGAGCAGCGATCTAGCTTCTCATGGAAAGACTGCTCGATTTCATAATAAATATGAAATGTTAACGGTCACGTCTGAGTTTTTGCAGGCGCATTCCGAGGAAAAGTAGTTAGTTCGAATTACGAAAGTTGTGCGAGTAGATGCCTGTCAGCCACCATTTATCAGTTGCGTTAAAAGCCCGATTTGGGGATTTTTTGAGTCGTAATCATCTACTTTACAGTTGTTCCCGCGTCTTTTTCTTCGGACTTCTGGTCAAAAGGATGGTGTTTGGAAAGTAACAGTAGCTGAGTTCTCCTTAAAGAGAAGACATTGTTCCATTGCTGAAGTTGGCACATACATACTTTCACTTCTTGAGAATCAAAGCCCAGACCTTCATCCCACTGGGTAAAACGTCTTGAGTTTCTCTCCAAAGTCCTAGGCTAACTCAGAATGATAAGGTTTAAGCTTCTTTACGACCCAACAAACACTCATCTACAAGTATTGAGGGGGGTACCGGCTCGCGCAGAAGAAAGGAATGCACCGAATTCTGCATTTTCAGATGCATTTTGATGTGACCTTTCGCTTGAAAATGTCAAATTGGGCTATTGTTCCCCCAACCCATGGGTTTGACGCCATACTCTATATACAAGTGTGGACTTTCTATATAAATGCCTCTGAAGGCTTGGACACCCCGTTCTAGCAACAATCTATATATAAAGACTTGTTCCCAATTCGCGAGATTTGTTTTGCCCCGCTTTATAGTCCTTCATAGATGGTATTAATCAGATCAGAGGCCTTCGGCGACAGCAAGCGTTGCATGAGTATCTTCTCGCTCATTGACCCGCATTTCGGACGATCTTGGCATATCTTATGGCCTGGATGTGTTTGAAAGGAACCTAAAGATCCCCCCCGTCTTGGCTGGTTTCACAGCAAGACTGCCCATCTTATCATCATGTTCCTTGAATTCTTCAGACCAGTTCTGGGATATATTCGTGTGGACTTCTAGGTCGTGCATCGTTCGACCTCGACTCAAGCTCATTGCCTTCCATCACGCCACAGACATTCTAGAAGGCCGGTTAGCAATTGTTCGCAAGGACAACAATATTAGACTTACTTTTCGGCGTTCTTTAAAATCAGAGTAAAAGCCAAGCCACAGATTCCGAGCACGACAGTCGTCTCCTTCATCATCGATCTTATCACACGTTGGCGCAGTTTTGTTTTTGATGTCCTCGTCCGCATAGAGCCATGGCTTTGGCATCGGCCAATCCGAGAAATGTAGAAATTTCGCCTCCCGATATATTTTCTCCGGGTCCCAGACCTCATAGCTGTTTCCGAGATAGTTCTCGTGCCGACCCTTGCCTCGGAACTCACCGGTCAGGATATCATACGGGCGGTGCGGAAGGATTAAGCAATTCTTGCCGTAGAGTTTGTTAACAATTTCCATATCAAACCTTGATAATGATATCGTCAGTCATTTGCTGCCTGAGTATGTTTTGAGGATTTTAGGAAGAGACAAAGCATGCTGGGGTGGGAGAGTACAATTTACAAAATCATTAGACTTACTCCCCATTCTCTACTTCCTCAATCGCCGTTTTAATCCGTGCAAATTCCTCTACAGAAGGTTGAATAAGAAGGAGCTGGGAGCTGAGCTGGTTTTCCAGCCAGTAAGCCCGTGGCATAGCTACAGGACTAGAAGGGAGGTGGAATAGTTCATCCATATGCTGCAAGACGACGGAGTCTGAGTCGAGAGACAGAACGCGGCTGTATTGGGTTTGGTTGAAGGCTAGAAGCTTCGTGTAACTATCAGCCCAGGTACCTAGGTTGCATTTTGTTAGCTTTCTAAGCGTTAATGAAACGGTATGAATTCATTCTTACTTTCAAACTTTGATCGGGATAGGACTTCAATCGGCTTCAATTTCACATTGTATTCGTTCTGAGCTTGAAGAAGGAGTCGACCTTCCACCGAGGCTAGGTCTGGCAGCATAGTAGCAGGATACATCATGAGGCGATCTGCTTTGCTTCCTAATCTATGCAGTGTTTCAAACAGCATCACGGAATTGCACAGGTATTCCAAGTTTGTAACATATTGAGTATAGGCGTATCTTGACCAATCGATATCGTCGGGTGATGGACTAGAGACTATGGAGGCGACAGGTTTCCGGAAGGGATCGGTATTGTTGGGCGATGGACTAGAGACTATGGAGGCGACAGGTTTCCGGAAGGGATCGATATTGTTGGGCGATGGACTAGA
>QGMG01000542.1:0-25007 GCA_007825325.1 Lachnellula cervina | reverse complement strand
CCCACCGATAGTCAGGTCCAATGCCCAAGTGAGGCAGTACGTACGGTACAGAACCTCGTTCCTGGCACCACCATCATCATATCTCAAAGCCGGCCCAAAACACTTGCATACGCTCCTGCTGTCATACCATAGGCCTGTAGGCCTGACTTCTGTCCCACTCCCGCTGGATCGAAAGTTCTACAATACAACTTGGGCAGCAACACTCTATCGATGCGCTGGTCATAAGCAAGGCTGTCTGAAGACGCGCAGCAAGGCTGCTATTCACGACTTGGCCTTCTCTCACGTCGCCACGCATTCTATATTACCGTCTCGTTGAGAACTGGGCATGTCTCAATGATTGGAATCCGTGTATTTTTGGCATCACCGATCCTGCAGGATCTCGATGCTAGATATTACTTTGGGTTGGCGTTGGAGAGACCGCGGGGACCATCCGAGAGGCCCATTACCCAGGACTCAAGAAGCTGGATCGCTACCTGATGATTCTCTGAATCATATTCTCATATGACAGCATCGACTTGTCCCGAGACAATAAAATCACTCCATCTGGCTGCGCGTTTGTATGGCATTTTCATCAGTTGTCTCCTCTGGAGCCATGCAGAAGTGGCCAGACTTCTACTCTAAACAATCAAGAAACGGGTTTGCTTTTGATCGACCTTTCTTTTCCAGTCTGTCGGGTTCCTTGCTTGCAGAATGACACAGCGGTGAAGCACTAAACTGGTCACGATGGCAATATAAATTCCATTAGATGGGGACGCAGGTCGCAGGGCTGATCATCGTATGGTACATTGGTACCTCTCTAAGTCACCAGTGCAAGGGATCTTCCGCTTTACCAACAGACCTCCCTCGAATCAAGGAGCTTCATCCTCGACGGTTGGTCGCAGTTCGTCGTATAAATGTAGCCACCCGTCCCCTGCTGTGTAGCTTTTGTCGACGTCTCGGACACCAACTTTAGTCCTGGTAACAGATCTTGCTTCCAGAATCTTCAAGACATCGTTGGTCCAACCTACCACCGTGTGCAAGGGCCCATTCGATCGATAGCGGCCATTTTGTTATTGGATCCAGATAGCGGCGTCCTGCGATTCGACGTTCATTTTCCGCGCGCTGGGGTAGAAACCAGGGTGTGTAATGTAAACGTATTTTACCCTTTTTGGAAAAACAAACTATACTATATCCCCAGAGATTACCAAAAGGACAAACCTCCAAACCACGGAAGGGGCTAGCTCTGCATCCTACCTACTTAACTTTGGCGTGCTGCGGTCGCATATTATTATTCGTGTTCGGTCCTTCATATGAGACGTGCGCTTTTCCTATCATATCCTCCCCAAGTCCCCCTCTTCCACGCCCTACTTGCTCATCCACCTGCCCAACTGCACCTTGCTCTGTTCTTTTCCAAAGCCCCATGTCCTATGACGACTCTGGCTGCAAATGGCTGTAATGGTCTGAAGCGTTGGCTTTGCATCTCCACTAGCTTCACTTGTCTCAAGCCCTGATATTTGCTTTTTTCTCCTTTTACCGAAGTCACGGTACCGTCGTACATGAGCTGTGTATGCCACCGCTGGAGACAGCACACACTGATGGCCCTATATTTCTTTCGGGTGATCGACGTTACTTCTTCAAATGCATATTTCCAGATGCATTATTCCGAAACAGTGTTGAGTCTAGTTGCCGTGTTGCATGGATCGATGGGGGTGCAAACGCAGCAACTTTTTACTCCTCATTTCCTATCTATTTTGATAGTTCAACTGCCACCTCACTACTTCACACCAACTTCCCCCAAGCCATTCTTGAGCAAGAGATCTACCTATAAGAACCCCATCGAGCAACTGCTTCCTGCAAAACATAACGCCATATCCGTACCTACCCCACTACTGTTTTCTCCTCAATATACCAAGCTTTAACATAACTCTATATCTCATCGAAAGTCTAAGAACATGTCTTATTCAAGTTATAGTTCTGGTGCTACAACCTGGCAGGACAAGCTCGAAGGTAAAGAAGCTTCCCGGCGGTCCAATTCTTGTGCTAACAATTGGAATCAGAAAAGTGCCGTGAAGCACAAATCCATCCGCCTGTCTTCCAAATTGTATCAGATAGACGTGGTATGGCAATTCTCCTTCCAAATTTGACCAGGAATGACCAATTGGCTAATACTTGAACCAGGGGGCCGCACCGCATGGTCTAGCACGGTCACTGTCCAAGGACAACATATTTCCGCTCGATATTGGTATGACGGACAATATGTACACAATGCGAAGGAGGATGCTGCGGAGGTTGCTCTGAAGCATTTGAACGGATCGACTCCAAGCTCCCCTTCGCAGAGCCGAGGGGGGTGGTAAGCCGCCCAGGAAACCGGTCTTCACGGCAGAGTTTGAAACTCGGAAACATGGTTGGCCTGTAGGATACGAGGGTTGGAGGGCTCCCCATATGTATGGTATTGGCATGTTTTGGCGCAATGTGTATGTCTTCGGCGTCGGATATTGCTAGGTCTTCACAGGACAGCGAAAGGCGCTGGGAACGATGACAGATTCCATTCAGAATGTAAAAGGTTTTTGGGCAACGTCTTGCAGATGGGACGTAAAAGTTCTAGATTCCAATTGCTACTTTGTCTTCTTACACAGCTTTGAATTTCACAGTATATAATACCGGTCTCCTGATATTAACGGAGTTTTCGCTATCAGGAAGCTTGATCATTTGGAAATCTGAAATCACTAGATGAGTTTGAGATCCAGGAGGCGTTGCAGAATTCGTTTGCGAAGGTGTTATGTGGTAGAGATAGATGACTACGGGACACACGCACAAGATGAAGGTGGTACATAGATCCCCGCGAACCCCACATTCCGGTCTCTATAGGTACGGTACGTACCGCTGCAATGGTCTCCCTTGAAATTCCTACCTACTTCAAGTAATCACTACACACGCTATAATACAACAAGATCAGCTCTGAATGATATATAATCTGAGAGCGTATTGAAAGGAACTGCCATGTATCGTTTGGGCATTTTATTGTTATTTTTGCGAATTTCGTAAAGGGTTCCAAATTGCTTGTCAAAAGGGGCCTTCTCCTGATTGGGCCTTCCGGGTTGTGACGGCCTTGTCAGGCCTCCAATTCATTAGTTCGGGAATTTTGCCTTCGTCTCTGAACGACATTGAACAGTCAACAACAAGCACCATCGCCATGCCTCCACGATTGAACTTCCAAAGCGCAAGCCGGTCCCTTGCGATACGGTCAAGACCTTCAATTGCCCTATGCCAGCCTAGAATTGCGCAGGTCATCGCGCGGAGAGGCTTTGCGGAGAAAGAGGAACAGCCCGCAACTGGCCCCAATCAAAGTGGTATTCCGCATGTGAGCGAGGAGGCAGCAGACTATGGTAGAGTGACGGGGGAGACACAGCCAGATATAGGACAAGGGACACCTGTGCAAGAAGTACGTTGGGAAGCTCTGCTGCCGCAAATCAAGCCTCATGACATGACGTATCTGCAAGAAATCTTCTACTGACTACTATATTACAGATCCTCAAGCGCGACCAAGAGGGCAAGGACAATGCTCCTGAAGTGATTAAGGAGGATATAGGTGGGGCAAAAGCCTCTGCAGAGACAATGACCTTCGAGAACCTGCTTGCAATGGGCCAGATGGAGAACATTGCGAACGGGGGCCTAGCATCAGATCCCGTAGCGACCATCGGCCACAAATACGGTTTGCCTGAGCTGCCATTGCCACCTACTAGCAACCTCCATTACCGATACGACCCAGTCGTCAACCAGGTTACGAATCTCTTGATGAAGCATGGCAAGCTGAGCGCTGCCCAAAGGGTAGGCTCGTCAGTTTCTCCTTGTTTTCATTCTGCACCGCTTGACTACGCAGACCCCTTTGAACTCATATACTAATCAACTTTTCCTTGGGTGTAGAACATGGCATTCATTCTAAACCACCTCCGCACAGCTCCTCCTCCAACGCCTAATCCAACTCGTCCTCTTCTCCCAGGTTCCCCCCATCCTTCACACTTACCTCTCAACCCCATCGGCTACCTCACTCTCGTTATCGATTCTATTGCCCCCCTAATCCGCATCCGCTCACAAAAGGGCGCCGCCGGAGGTGGTGCCGCGTTGCAGATTCCCGTCCCCCTGGGCTTACGGCAAAGGAGACGGCAGGCTGTAGAATGGATCCTAGACTCAGCAAACAAGAAGCAATCACGAGGCAGCGGAAAGTCACAATTTGCTCAACGCTTTGCCGAGGAGATCATCAGTGTTGCAGAGGGCAGGAGTGGTGTCTGGGAACGGAGGAATTTGGTACACAAGAACGGAACGTCAGCGAGAGCGAATTTGAGCATCATGCAGAGGAGGAGGAGATGATAGCGATGGGCAGCCTTTGGATGAGTGTAAAATACTGTACTGAGATATAAAACGTGACAACTTGACATTATTACGTCTTTGCAGCCTCATATATTGTTCGTGCATATGAGCTGAAGTCAGAATATCCGGCACCCGCGCCAACTTTCAAACGACGGAGGCAGAGTTATTGGGTAAAGATAAGAAAAAGGCTGCATATCACACTGCATCTTTATGCAGTTATCTCTCCACATCTCCGCATACTCTCTTTCAAAGCCGTTTAGCTGGAGGCACGTGGAGGCCAAAGGTGTCCTGCAGTTCAAGGATATGTCATATAAACTACTTTGCATTATCGATGTTGTACAGCTATCTAGCGGGCATGACACATCACTAATGCACCTACATCTATAGGTACATTTGAAAACGTACCACATCTCTCAAAAGAGCTTACAAAACGAGCAAGTAAAGTTGTAAGCATGCGGCTTCTAGATCTACGAAGTACGAGTACATGTAGGGATCAGATCTACGAATCATACTTTTGCCGAGCTCCAAAGAACCACGGGGGAAAGACCTTGCCTGGCTTGGGCTTGTTACAGTAGGAGTACTGCGATCACGATTCGGGTCATGGACCCAAGGGATTTTGTGTTTGCTGCTGTCAGCTTTGCAGAAGTTCCTTGTCGAGCTGGGCCAAGGCTCTTGGTATGCATATAGCCATTGCTTCAGAATGGACTTTGGGGATATTTGCAGGATCGCGATAAGGGGGGCATACTTCAAAGTCTTGGCCGGGTGCTGCGCCTCAAGTGGTGGAGTTCGTTATGCATAGCGGAATAGCGGGTTTGTTTTTCGGGACCTGTCATCGGTGTGTTGAACTGAAGTTTATTTTGGCTTTTTGGATGATTTGGAATCTTTACATGGTTGTTTGTTAAGCTGCTTATTTCTATGTCAATATTAAAAAGAGAGGGGTATCTCAGTTTCAGAGAGAGCTCTGGGGGCGTTCATCGAGAGGCTCTCCAGAAGACCCCGAGATCAACGCCCGAGAGAAGGAATCTAGCGGCTTGCTGCGGGTTTTGCGGGGGAGGAGGGGCTTGTGAGGAGGGGCTCGTGAGGGGAGGGGATAGGATGAAGGCCACACGGGAAAGGCAAAGTGTGGCTTCAGCATGTCGCCAAGATGTCGATGATGAAGCTTGGAGAGCGTGTAGAGCAATGGGAAGCGTGCTCTGGCGATGTCCACAGTCCACCCTATGCAAGATGGACCACCACTGCCAAGATGAACGCCGGTAGAAGGCTGCGCGGGTTTGATCAGAAATAATTGAGTCGTGTGATGGCGAGGCTTGCTCCTACAACTTGGGACTTTCTATGACTGCTGTAACACGAGCAGTAAGAAAAGGGGAACCCATGAGTCCAGGACTCCACCAGCTCTACAGTACTGAGTAGAGAAAAAAGGGAGAAAATTGACAGATGGGGAAATGCTGACGGTAAGTCGTTAACTAGAGAAAAACCAGGAGATGAATTTGGCATGATATGGGCTCAGTCAGACATCTAGACGCTGGCTATTATTTCGTATGGAATAGTATGCGTGCCCAATATCCACTTGAGGCCATGCCGGAGGGTTTGATATCCCTGAACTCGGGTGCATCCGCGAGTTCTCCGTGAAGACAGTACCTAGCCTAGGTAGTCGCTAGAGCCTGAGCCTGAGCCTGTCCCTATCCTGTCCTGTCCTGTCCTGTCTACAGAAGCCTGCCGTACCACCCAGTGGGGCGGGGCGACGAGGTACTCTACTCTACTCGTACATATCTCGTCCCCAGCTCGCAACCTCACATTCAATTTCAACATTCGAATTGATCTTTTGTAGTACAGCAGAGCACCACTTTGCCACTTCTTTGTCCCTCAGACATCGTGCCTTCTCGAAGGCAAATAAGGCGCGCTTGTCTCCTGCCACCAAACGAACTGTGCAGTGCACGGCGCAAGAGCAAAGGATCGTACTGTTTAAAACAAGCAACATCTCTCACCACCTCGAAACCTTTTAACAAATATAATCGCAAAGAATTTACGCAACGTGGCCAGTACACTCAATCTCGACTGTCCAAACATAGCCGCAGATCCGCCATCTGTGATTCATACACAAATTATTACCCTCTTCGTCAAAGCAGGATTCGCAGCCCTGTTGACCTCTTTCTAGTAGCACCAACGTCCACAAGCACCAACCGACGCGGATGTTGCAATGATCTGAGTCGATTCTAAAGACTGCCACCTCTCCAACCACCATGCATCATTTTGAACTAGACTGTCTCCCAGGAAAGTTCATTAACGGATAGCAAGGACCTCTTCCCAGAGCGTTTGCCCTGCCTTATATTCGACATATCAATACTCTACCTTGGCATCATCATTGCCCAGCCTCCGAGAGAGCACAACAGCGTCTGCCAAGAGGGCACGGAGAACACAGAACAGCCAGCAACTGCTACCATGGCGAAAAACATGTCATTGGAGTCTGTGTTGGACGAGGAGCGCAAAGATGTTCTAGCACTATTGGAAGGGAAATCAGGCCTGCACACTAAAAAGCCTGCCAGTTCGGCAGGGTCAGGAAGAGCCCCGTCGCCCTACAATCCACGATCGCCTGTACGGAGCATGCTAGACATTGCTGAAGATCCAGCAGTGTCCAAGCCTTCACCACTTGGGACCTCCAATGGCAGACCTGCTCGTGTCCCAGTCCGAAGCATGCTGGACATCAGCAGTCCACCACCAGCACCAGCTGTTACAACGGTGAGCGCCTCCTCGTCACCCACACAGTTAAACCATCGATCCCACCACGCGAACACTCAGCATCAGCAGCATAGGAGCTCATCTGACGCTGCATCACACCCCGCAGAGTTTGGTCCGCGAACCAATGTCTTGGAATCTACGAAGCCTGGCCCTAGTGCGGCCTACCAATTCTCTGGGTATCTGCCAAGCAATCCCGGCGGACCGG
The DNA here is from genome assembly GCA_007825325.1 of Lachnellula cervina. Classification (NCBI taxonomy): domain Eukaryota; kingdom Fungi; phylum Ascomycota; class Leotiomycetes; order Helotiales; family Lachnaceae; genus Lachnellula; species Lachnellula cervina. Next base: position 17,719 of record QGMG01000542.1, on the reverse strand, counting down.
TCGCGCCGAAGCGAAATACACAAGCTGGAAAGAAGGCGTCGATCCCCAATGCGATGGCGGAGGTTGTCAGAGGGGGGGATATCACAACTGGATTTGGTGCTGGCACAGGAATTGGCACGTCGAAATCTAGATCGCCTCATAACCGACTCGGAGGACGCTCCAGCTCACCACACTTAAGTCCGGAGCTTTCGAAGTTTACGCTAGATGATGGGAGAACCATTGATATGACCAGTGCGTACAGACGACTGTCAGATGCTAATTTAGCTTTATCTGGTGGCAGGCTATCCTCATTGAGTGGGAAAAGTCGCAGACGGGCGAACAGTGGAGATGCTATTCATCCGCTTAACGGTGGTAGACTGGAGAAGGATTATACCGGAGATGATGCTCTCGCCGAGAGCAGCGACGAGGACGAACATAGCTCAGATGAAGAACGGACTCGGGGAAGGAAGAAGACCGTGAAGCGTCAAAATGGTGAGAGTTTAGAAGATCACCCCGAGGCCAAGACCCTTGGAATGGGTCGCGCAAAGGGGCCGAGAACAGCTCTGAGTTTGATGGCAGCTGCTGAAGAAGAGCGTACGTCTAATGAAAACCTGTGTAAGAAGTCAAAGCTAACGAAGCTTATAGGCCAGCTGATTGCGGCCCAAGAGAAGTATAAAGTTCGATCACTTCTCGAGCCTGAAATCACGGTCACGGGACCATCGGGGACCAAGCTGAAATCAAGCAAGTCAGGCGTTCATCCAAACACCAGCTTCGATGAGCCATCCGGGTTGAACACCCCTGTCGACTCAGACGCCGAAGCAGATCTCACCGACATCAAACGAGCGCAAAAACTCACCATCAATATGACACCTGTCGTCTCTACTCCGGTAACTAGCCGATGTGTCCGTACTATATATCGCGGTGATTTTGGAAAGATGCAAAGGGAAGCCCATGACAATCAACGGCGAATTAGAAAGTACTTATGTGCTACCGATCTTAGCGATGAGGCGGCTCACGCAATGGAATGGACCATCGGGACAGTACTCAGAGATGGAGACACGTTACTCGCAGTCTATTGCGTTGATGAAGAGGTTGGGATTGGCGAGGGATCCATTGGAGATGATGCACATATGAAAGAGCAGGCGGCAGCAGTGGCCGCATCGACAAAACCTTCGGGCTCGACACCCGTGATGCCTGCAGTTTCACACCCTAGTCCCCTAGGATCGAATTTCAGACTTGATTCCACCAGTACGCATACTAGCGCAAGTCCGATGGGAAGAGAAAGGAGCAAAGCGGAGGCTGAACGGTATCGTGCTGTCCAGGACATCACGGATCGAGTCTCGAAGCTCCTGAGGAAAACGCAATTGCAGGTGAAGGTAGTGATTGAAGTTATCCATTGCAAGAGTCCCGGACATTTGATTACGGAAATCATCGATTATATCACACCTACACTTGTGATTTTGGGGAGTCGCGGTAGAAACGCTCTCAAAGGGTAAGTCACTTGAAATTCGATCGGCGTGGCCAAATGCTAACATTACAATAGTGTAATCCTTGGTTCCTTCTCCAATTATCTCGTCACGAAATCCTCAGTCCCGGTCATGGTAGCTCGCAAGAAGCTTAGGAAGCACACGAAGAGCAAATACAAGCCGCCCTCCAACATGCGCCTCGCCAACAATCTCAGCAGTCCAAACACTCAGGTCAAGACTCTAGATAAGGCCAGAATCGACTGATTGGCATCTTGTCGTAGCAAAAGGTAGCTCTGCCCCAAAAACAAGAGTCCGGGATTTCTTTTCGGGCAAAAGGAGTGATGCATTTTTCAGTTCTTTATACATATAACAAGCATACATATTCACACGGTGGGAGGGCAAAACTACAAAACAGAGGCAGAAGGACAATGCCTTATATGTGTTTTTCGCGGCGTTTGTAGCTTAGGCGTTCTCAAGATTGAGCGGAGTTTCAGGGAGTTAGGAAGTGCGTTGTTAGCTGGCGTTTAGGGGGTTAGGTTCAGGTAGATCCTGATGAAATATACCACTCTTTCTTTTTCCATTCCAGACTCATGCTTTGGAGATCTGATGAAATGATGCTGGGATTGCTTGCAAAAGTGTATCCCTAACCACTCAAGATGGACAACTAAAAAAATCCCATTTCAAACTTGTTTAAATTACATTCGGGCTGACAGAACAAGTCATTCCCCGTATAATAGTTATAATAGCCTACCATTCTAACCTGATAGAATTTGAATTGACCTCCACCTGTTCATCGGCATTAGCTTCGTCCATTCCTCCACATCACCACCCTTCCCCTTCTCTTGTCCATGTCCCTTCATCACACTCATCTACTCCAACATACAAATACAGCACATGCAGTAATAGCACGCGCAGTCGAGATATAATAAAGGTGTGTGAGAGCATCCACACAAGCCTACAATACTGCCTCTATCACATATTCTTTCTTCATTTCGTATAAAAAAAGTCTTCGACTGGAATAGCACCTTTGGCGTGATAGCCACTTCGGTCGAAGTAGTATTCGAGGCTGGACAACCGCTTCATAGCCTTGCAGCAAACCTTAGGAGAGGAAAAAGTCACACAGCAAAACGGGGAATTCAAGATCGTCGTTGTCGATCGATACAGCTGGATTTCGTCTTTAAAACATTACACTTGGACAGAGCCTCTGATTCGTAAATGAACCATGCAGTTCGATCTGTTCTCCATAGGGGTCATAGCCTTCGACATTTCCCGACTTCGCCACGCTTTGACGTTGCACAAAAGCAAACCTGACCTGATAGCATGCCTGTTTATTTGCTTTTGTCTGCCTTGACAGCTCAATCTGAGTCACTGTGCGTTATGCAAAGCCGGTAACCGTCATCCGAAAGCGGCTGGCGGTATACAAACAGTTCAGATCGATAAAGATACCCTGGCGGACGGCGCACTCTTGTTGGCTCGACGCTGGTTGTCGGACCTTATTGTTGCAGGTCAAAACATGGCGCTCAAGCTTACTTCACCGCTCAAAAGAAACATGTCCTCACTGGCAGTCACTGCACCTTTCAAACAAAGGTGATAGAGAAAGGACCCCGATATAAACCACCCTCGAAAAAACAGGCAGCTGGTGGTAAGAGGCCAGAGTTGAGATGCTCGATGCTCGATGCTCGATGCTGGAGGAGTGGTGGTGATGTCGTATTTCGCTATTCGATGAAATCACCTGACATCGTGTTGAGGGGAAGGAGCAATAGCGCTGTAGGGATGTTTAGGCAGGCATACTATGCTGCATGCAGTGCAACCATCACCTTCAGACAAAAAAGTAAGAAACAACCTAGACAGACATAAGAACAAGCAAACATCGCGCTCCTTAGAATACTTGTACGGCATATCGCATATCACAACCCGTGTCATTATTAATCCTCCTCTTTTGCTCCTCCATTCATCGTTTGCTCCAAGGCAGAGCAAATCAACGCAAAACAACTTCAGCTCCAGCTCAGGCTTGCATCCTGGCTAGCGGAACCGATCTGCCTCCCCCCTTGTCACGAATGCTGGCGCCACCCACGCGTCCCAACTTGAACTCTTTCTTCACCGCTTTATCTTCGCTCTCTCCCTCTCTCTTCTTCTCCCAGCCTCCCGTTCTCATCTAAACACACTACGATAACGCCTCTGTTTTAACCCAAGAAACACGCCTCTTCTCTCTCATCTACGGAGTAGCTCTTGATCCTGCTCTAAGGTATCCTCTCGGTCCGTTCCGTTCCATTCCATCCCATCAGAATCAACAGCAAAGATCGAAGTAAGTCCCTTCAGACGTATCATCTCTTCACTTCAACACCTGCTTACTTTGCTGCTCTTCACAACAGATACCCAAAGATCTTCGTCCAATTCTACTGCGAACGCAAACATTAACAACCAAGGCCTGGTTTCATTGAGAGACCTCTAGGGAGCTATAGTCACAATGTCCGGTCAAGGTTATCGTGGTCGTGGTGGTGGTGGTGGCGGCAGAGGAGGAGGCGATCGTGGCGGTGGAGGCTATCGTGGAGGGGGTGGCCGTGGAGGTAGAGGTGGCGGAGGTGGAGGAGGAGGAGCATCCGCTCCCGCAGAGGTGTTCAGGTAAGAGCCGCGCTCATCCAGTATATTCCAACTAACTCTTATTCTTTCCAAGGGACCCCAATGCGCCACTTGCACCACCCGATGGGCAGGTCATGAACATTGAGAATGCATATATGAAGACTGCGACCGCTGGCGGTCTTCAACAGGCATTGGCAAAGATGTCTCTAAATAATGGCCAATTTCCGTCTCGACCGGGCCACGGTACGCAAGGGAGAAAGATTGCCGTGTACGCCAACTACTTCAAAGTTGGCGTGCCACAAAACCTGACCCTCACAAGGTACAACGTGGAAGTCCAGCCTGAAGTCAAAGGCAAAAAGCTTGGCCGCGTGTTTCAGCTACTTCTTGAGTTGCCCGAATTTGCGAGTGCTGGTGGTCTCGCATCAGACCTTCGTTCAATGATTATTGCCAGAAATCCACTTGGCATTCAGGACGGTCATACTGTCCAAATACCATATCTTGCCGAAGGACAAGATGAACCTCTCGCACGTGCCGTTACCTATACGGTCCGCGTTATTACGCCTCTTTCCTTCAGCATTTCTGATCTCACAGCGTTTCTATCGACGACAAATCCCAACGCTCCTCCTTTCACCCAGAAAGCAGAAGCAATACAGGTTCTGAACGTATTATTTGGGCACTATCCACAGGTCCATGATGGAGTCGTATCGATTGGGCAAAACCGACATTTCTCGATCAATCGCGGCCAAGCTAACGCCCATAACATTACCGTGCTTGGTGGAGGCTTGGAGTCTCTTCGTGGCTACTTCCAGAGTGTCAGACCTGCCACTGGTGGCATTCTACTCAACGTCAATGTCACACATGGCGTTTTCATCGAGCCTCTGAGTCTTGATCTCCTCTATGGCAGACTTGGGAGTGGTAATAAGCTTACGCTACAAAAGAAACTAAAACTCATCAGAGTTAAAGTTACACATCTGCCACCGAAAAAGCTCAAGAAAACAAACGAAGAAGTGCCTCGTGTCAAGACAATCTTTGGTCTGGCTCACCCTCAAGATGGTCGTGCAGAAGAACATCCGCCCAAGATTGCCGATTTCGGTGCAGGTCCTAAGGGAGTTAGTTTCTGGCTTTCCGAAGGTCCTGCACCTGCCAAAGGTGCCAAACCTGGTAAGAAAGGAGCCGGATCTGCCCCTGCGAATACCTACATTACTGTCTTCGACTACTTCCGGAAGAAGTACCCGCAGATCAGGCTGGAGGAGAGAAACCCCATCGTCAATGTTGGAAACCGTGAGCATCCCAACTATCTCCCTGCGGAGGTTTGTGTTGTCTTGCCTGGCCAAACAATAAAACGCAGATTGAGTCCCGATCAGACGCAACAAATGATCACCTTTGCCTGCCGTAGACCAAATCAGAATGCGGATTCGATTGTCACTGACGGGAAGGCTGTTCTTGGTCTCAACCCGCAGGCCAATGCCATGACCGCCCGTTTTGGTCTAACGATTGGCACCAGTTTGATTACCGTCGCAGCGCGCATTTTGGCTCCGCCGGCCATCAAATACAAAGATGCTCGCCAGAAGGAGACCAGCCTGGTGCCGCGCTTTGGATCCTGGAATATGGCGAACGTAAAGTTCCACACCGGCAGTCACTTGGGGAAATGGACCTCAATTGTATTTACATCTACCCGTCGTGGCGCAAGCTTTGGCGTCAATCATGTTATGCCCACAATCAAACACTTTGGGGAATTCTTGACTCGTTCTGGCATCAATGCTACAGGAATGATCCCAGCAACTCCACCCGAAATCGGCCTCGTCGATGGAGACGATGTCGGCAATGACAAAAAGATTGAGGGCATTATTAAAGCCATGTACGCCGCCAAGATTAATCCACGGCCAAATTTCATACTTTGTGTCATCCCTTACAATGATGTCGCAATATACAATTCGATCAAAAACTTCGCAGATACAAAAGCTGGCATCCACACAGTCTGTGTTGTTGCGCCGAAGTTTATGAAAGAGCAAAGGCAAGATCAATACTTTGGAAACGTCTCTCTAAAGTTCAACCTGAAGGCCGGCGGTATTAACCAGACACTGGACCCAGCCAAGCTAGGAGTCGTCAGTGAAGGAAGGACCATGGTTGTTGGCCTCGACGTCACTCATCCCTCACCTGGCTCGAAGGACTCTGCGCCTAGCGTTGCTGGAATTGTCGCGAGTGTTGATAAGGTTCTGGGCCAGTGGCCAGCAGACTTTCGTATTCAAGAATCCCGAAAGGAGACAGTCTCTGGACTTTACGATATGTTCCTTGGTCGCCTGAATCTCTGGGAGAAGAAAAACAAAAACCTTCCAGAGAATATCATTGTCTACAGAGATGGCGTTTCTGAAGGCCAGTACCAATTACTTCTCGATCAGGAGCTACCCCAGATTCGCAATGCTTGCCGTCAAAAATACCCGGCTCAAGCTACCAAAAGTGGATTTCCCAAGATCTCAATCATTGTCTGCGGAAAGCGTCACCATACGCGTTTTTACCCAACAACAGAGGCCAACGCTGATCGTTCATCGAACTGTGAACCCGGAACTGTGGTTGATCGGGGGGTCACTGAAGTGAGCGGGTGGGATTTCTTTATCCAGCCTCATGCTTGTCTGCAGGGAACTGCGAGACCCGGCCACTATTACGTGATTCTTGACGAGATATTCCGCGGTCGTCAAGTAAAAGCCCCCCTTCAGAACCCGGCAGATTCGTTGGAAGATCTCACCTTCAACATGTGCCATCTCTTTGGCCGTGCTACAAAGGCTGTTAGTCTGTGCCCTCCCGCCTATTATGCCGATCTTCTTTGCACACGTTTGCGTTGTTACCTTGCAGACCAGTATGATCCCAATGACAGTTCTGCAACTGCGAGTGTTGCCAGTGGTGCGACAAATTTGTCAACATTCGATGTCCAGATCCCGGAAAACATGAAAGACTCTATGTTCTACATCTAAATGGGGGAACTTTCGCTCTTCTGACGACACGACGGCCTCGGGAATTCTAAGTATTTCATAGCAACGCAGTCATTACATCACGATTTCCAGATTGAATTCTTGCTCACTTTTTGCTCACTTTGTGCCTTGTAAACATGTCATTCTTTGCCAGATATGCTACACAGTGTTTAAGACACTAGGACAAGTGTCTCAACATAATGGATTAGCCTACTTAAGGGATAACCTACTTAAGACATGCTGCATTCCTGCCAATATAACCCTTGCGCCGCGTCCGCGTTCCAAAGTTAGAGCGTGCCCACTATTACTATTTGCCAAGACCACCAACGATGTGGTTAAATATGGCTTCGTCTTCTTTGAGTGAGAGTACAAGTACGGTCCTAGTAACCAGATTGTTGTTTCTCTGGCGCTCTTGCAGCCGCTATGCAACCGCCAGAGAATAGATTCAAGCTAAGGCCCCACCATCACTTATTTTAATATTTTTCTCTCTTTGCTGTGGAATTAAATTATCGCTGTGTCTGCAGGTTGAAACGTCCCCGAAGAACCAGCGCCTCCGCCTGATAATTATACCTTTGTGTGATTTTAAATCTTCACCGGTCTATACTCACCTACTGGGCCAAAACCTCTTATACTATACTTCTCTGTTTCCCCAAGAAAATGCGCCTCTTCACAATCCTCCTCCTCCCAGCCGCAGTCCTAAGCTGCATAAAATACTCCGCCGTCTACCCCCTCGACGAAACCGCGCCCTTCCAAGCAACCATAAGCGACAACAACCTAACAACCTGTTGGATCTCGCGGACCTACCGCGAACACAACCGCTACCAGCAGCTCGCGAACCTGGCTCCTCCGACCAGAGCGGAACTGCAGAACCCGGACACGATGACGTGGGGGTTCAAGAGGTGGGATTTCGAGTGTCTGGAGGGCGGGTATGAGGCGTGGGCTAATGTTGGGGTCAGGTCGGTGGTGTATCGGAGGAAGAGGGAGGGGAGTCAGAAGGAGGGGAGGCTCTTGGGGTTTGTGACGGATGTGAGGGAGGATATTTGGGGGGAGAGGTGGATTTATGCGAAGAGTGTTGAGTGTGATAAGAAGGAGGAGGATAGGAAGAAGGAGGAGGCAAGGAAGAAAGAGGAGGAGGCGAAGAAGAAGAAGAAAGAGGAGGAGGCGAAGAAAGAGGATGCGAGGGTTAAGGAGGAGAAGAGAAAGAAGGAAGAAGAGGCCAAAAGAAAGGAAGAAGCCAAAAAGGTTGAGGAGGCTAGAAAGGCGGTTGAGCAGAAGAAAGAAGAGGATGGGAGGATGAATGCGGAGTTGGGGGAGAAGGAAGAAGCGGAAAGGGAGAAGAAACAAGAGGGCAAAAGAACAGAAGATGCCAAAAAGATTGAGGAGGCCATGAACGCGGAGGAGCAGAAGAGAATAGATGGTGAGAGGTCAAATTGAAACAGAGAGAGCAGGATCAGTAAAGGTGGCAAGAAGAGATGCGGAAGATGGAATGAGGTAAGTTTGAAAGGATTTTTCGCTTGACATGGAGAATTAGCACTCACTATGTTACTAGATGCTGTCATGTCTTGCTTGTATGAAAAGGACATCTTTGTGTATGTCAGACTTCCATTAGCACAATTTAAATACATCGTTCTTTCCCAACAACCATAATTATTACCCAACTACAACCTCTGGTGCCCGTAAGTCTGAAATGGTACAGTAGTTGCTATGGAGGTAGTATTACTGTTGCTCGCTCTGGGGTCGACTGGATAGAGCCCTGGGTGTAAGATTATGCTTGTAAGAAGCAGAAAGAACGAGCAAGGCCCTCCAAATAAGGTTTGGGGATTGACATGAGCGAAGCAAGAGAGTGATAATACGAAAATAAGGAGAGAGAGACTCGTGGTCAGGCTTGTGGCAAATTTTGGACCAACCAGGCAAGAGCGTTTGAGAGGACGCAACTGCTCTTGAGTTTTAACACTGAAGCTCTCATTGTATAAACCACTCGCTTTCTATCCAACATTCACACACCACTTACATCAATTCACAGTAGCCTCTACCCATCATCATGGCTACGTTTGCTTTCCAGGCATCCAATAACCAATCCATCACATCGAAGTCGCAGGTCTATCAACAGTCCACCCCTTACCCAGCGGCAAACAATCAACAAGAGCAAATGTTCCATCCATACCAGTCGAGCTGCCACCAATCCCATCTGTACTCGTACCCGTCGGACCTTGAGTCCTGTCGAAAGCAGGACCTGCCGCTCTCTCAATATCGATGGAACCTTCAATCGGGCGGATCGAAATTCGAGGTCCTGTCGAACTCGCCATCGCATGAAGTCCAGTCGAAGCCTCGATCTCAGGCCCAGATGCTGCCGAACTCTCAGCCTCCTCAACAGCATGTGCAAGCCATGGTATGCCAGCAAAACTCTCCGCTCCATGGCATACAGAACAACCAAACAGTTTTACCGCTCCTAACAGCTCTTTCCCAGCAAAACTCGCAATCCCAGGCTCAACATGTCCTCCCTGGCGCCCAGTCCCAGCAAAACGGGCAGCAACAGGTCCTTCAACGCGTGATGAGTATCCGAAGCCTGCAACGCATTCAGCTCCAGCAAAGATATGCCCATATGAAACGAATTCTATCCCAGAGATTTGACAGCCAACTGAACTTGGGGCGAGAGTCTGTGCAGTTAAGACTACAGGGGCAACAGTTCATCAATAGCTTGCAGCCACAAGAGGGGTATGTCCTTCAAACCCTGCGAGAGATTCGGTCTCAGGCTCAGCAATTCACGCAAACCGGCCTTCTGTCCCAGAAAACCCCACCGCAACAACAAGCCCCCGACGCCCCTCAAAACATGTTTGGCAACTGTTGTTCCGGGCCAAACTCGCAGCAAAAGGCTCCAAGTTTCCCTAGAGGTATGTCTGGCAACCAAGGCGGACAAAATTCGCAGCAACAAGCTCCTGGTATCCCTCGGAACATGCTGGGAAACCAGGGCGGACAAGGCTCTCGGCCCCAGACATTACCCTCGATGCGAGCTCCAAGCACTTGTCCACATGGCATGCCTCCTAGAGAGTGTCTAGCCACCTACACCACCTATATTGGCTGCCCGTGCGAGGTTCGCAAAGTTGAGGCATGCCAAATCATGAAGAGCAGGGTCGACATCACAGACCTGGGATTCGAAAGGTGTGAAAAGTATATTGAAATGAAGACATTGGAACCGGGCAATTGCGGTGGAAGGGGAAAACATTGGGCTTGTCCAGCTATGCCGAAGTTCTGGCATGAATATCAGGTTGAAAACGCTGATGGAAGCGTTGTTTGGGCGTTCACCCCAGAACCCTACACTGTACCAGCACCAGCAGTAAAATCACCCAAGGAGCGATCAATGGAGGAATATTACGAGCTAGTCTCTCCCTCCTACGAGTTCATGTAGCTTCTTTGATAATATTGGTCCAGTGGGAGTCTTAATCATTAGTTGGAACTTGAAATTATCAAGTTTGTGAATGACATGAATTTTATCCCACATCAGTCATAATTACACTTGTGACTGTGAGAGCAGCTTCATACATTATCAACTAGTGTTGGACGACAGTAATGTTTCAGAACCACAAGAGTCGGTAAGAACAAGCCCGCTGTTCAAAAAGTAAATCAAAAAATAGTAACTAGAGGTTTTTAACCAAGTACATGCCGACTTATTCACATTAAAGCCCCCGGTGAATATTCACTGTCTAGATAATGGCTGATTCATGAAGCACGAACACCTTCCTCCCTCAAAAAACTATAAACAGCCAGCAAACACCACCCACCCCAAACAACTTAAAACACCAATCCAATACAATCCAATCCAGACCCAACCAACAACCTCAAAATCCATTCTACATAGACGGCACCAGAAAAACGACCTCGATTAACCAACACTTACACTTACACGTTACACTTACACTTATTTACTCACTCACTCGCTTGCTCGCTCCCGCTCCTACTAGACCCAATATGTGCATCCTCATCTTCAGCAAATACAAGAAATGCGCCTGCATAGCCTCGGAAGAGCTCAAGCGGTGCGAGAAGGTGAAGGATGGGGAGGATGCGAAGCTCTGTCCGGATTATGTTAGGAGGGAGGGGAAGGCGGTAAGGGGGCGGTGTTCTAGTATGAGGGGGTTTTGTTGTAGTGCTTAGATTGGGGTTGGGGGATTTTGATGGGTGGGGGTTATGGGGAGGGGTTGGAGTTGGATGGGAGGGAAGAGAAGGGGTGATGGGAGGAATTCGATTTGCGGTTTGGAACTCGGAATTTGTTCGTGGTTTGTTTGGAGGAGAAGGAGTGGTTGATTCGTTGTTGAGGCAAGGAGGCAGGGAAATATATCTATGATTGTTCATCTTTGAAGTACTGCGTAATGTGTGTCTGTCAGTCAGCTGCATACATCAAGAAGTTTGGGAAGGTACGTACTATGTCCCAAGTGTGTGCAAAAGATTTTGTCGTTTTGGGAAGGTGTAATTGAAGCAGTCGGAACCTACAGCTCAGATGTGTTTTGCCATTCCAGGTTATGCTTGCGTGGGATTTTGATGTGATTTTAGTCGAGGGGGTAAGAAGTACTTGTTTGTAAGCCTTATGGTTATCCTATGTTGGATTTTGCGCCTCGAGCTCTAGGATATCCCCGAGGTCATGAGCTCTGCAACGCTGAGTGGTAAGTAGGCATCTCGCAATAGATTGGGCTATGGTGCAAGAGAATAATACCCATCGACTTACCCCTTTCTTGCAGGTCCAAACTGAGGAAATTAGCCGAAAGCCGAGATTGGGAAGTCGCTCGACTATTGAGATATCAGAACCAGGAGGGAGATTTGAAAGTTGTCGGTTTTAGAAGAAACTTTGCTGTAAAAATGAAGGACGATTGATTCAAGCTACTGAGAACCAACCAACTCCCGCCGAGATATTAGAAATCGACACCTGGAGAACGATGGTCCGGCGGGGATAGTGACTCGGAGAGGGCGCCGATTGTTCGACCCTCGTCAATCAACAATACCCCGTGAATCTTCATACGCCCAGAGTCCGTGAATAAATAACATTTTTCTTACTATACATACAGCAATGTTTCCCGCGCAGTCTCCAACTATCCAAGTCTTTATTCAATCACCTACAACCAAACCAAACCCAGCCCCTCGAACACGACGAACCCCTTCGAACGATGTGCAAAGAAGTCTTCAGTACGGTTCGAGTCCGCAATGGCACCGAGCAAACCTTCACTACAAAAGTCTACGTCGAATGGTGCACCGAGTTCCTGGAACGCGAATACGCCGATGCTCGTGACGAGTTCGATGGCGATAATTACATATTCTGTCCGGATTTGCAGACAAGGCATATTGGAGTTGTTGAGGCGAGTGAGCATGATATATGAGGTAGATTTGGGGAAGGGGTAAGGGAGGGGGAGAGTGGTAGCGTGCAGTTGACTAGCTTTACTCATGTGGGGTCTGGCGAGGACATTTAGGCTTTCGGGAATCCTAGATATTTGGATACAATACATTACACCCATTACTGAATTGCTGGATACTTGTCATGGAGTCTTTGTGAGACATTCCTGTGCAGTCTTAGAACAGCTCTTCGTTCGGGATTGCTCATAATTCCACTCACATTATGCTTGAATGGTGACACACCGTTACACGCCATTAAAGGATAAGTATCTCGACAAACAAACGCTGATTATAAATTCACAGCTCTCACCCTATAATTGATTTAGCTTCCCTTACTTATAGCCTGCTCGCTGCCCTCCGCCGTACTTTGAAGCAAGATTACAAAACTTCCAAACTTCCAAACTTCCAAATACATCTTTCGTACTTAGCAAACGCAAGAAATCCGGAATGTGCACAACAAGACGGGTCCATACTCGAATGTATTCACCAACTGGGACTTACATCGGAATCTCTGTATACCCAAATGTTGAACTTTGTCCCTTTTTCCTCGTGGCGTATGACTTGGCTCTGATAACGAAGGAGCCCCCACCACGTCACTTGGAGTGCTCAACACATACGTATATTGATGAGGGACTATAGCGTAGTACTATAGCGTAGTTGTGAGCACTTTGAATTACTTTGCAGTTTCTTGTTGGTTGATTGCCATTCAAATTTCTTCTCGTTACGCTGAGGTATCGCCCAAGTTTATGTCCTTTAGTATTCGCTTCTATTTCTTTCTTCATTCTTTATCTTTCTTCCATTTGCCACTTCGCTTTCGCAAAACCTAAAGACACCTACAGTTTTAGTCCTTATTCAACGGTACTGAGAATAAAGAGAATTGGTGGGGGGAGAGCGGGGTCCCGCCAAAAATTAGATCCTGATGCGAACTCACAAATCCCCATTGGCCATATAGTACTTCTACTCTTTTTATTTGCATTCCGCAATGTACGAGTGAGAATAGAATGTTGAAGAGGCCTTGTGCAGTTGGCGCTTGAGGTTATCACCAGATCTTGGCAAATCCTCCCCTTTATTACGTCATACTGTATGTCGCATAGCTCCAAAAGGCAAGTTCAAAACATTCAACAACTCCCTCTAAACCCCCATATCCATCCCTCATTATAACCTCCATCCAAACCCGAGCCACAACAAAATATCTACATTTCCTCTGCTACAAACATCTTTGGCTCCAAAAATGGCATCCTTCCTCAGAATCCTACACCTTGGTCAGGCTGCCTTCAGCGCCTACAACCTATACCTATCCTCAATCTCCATCTCCAACCTCCAGAAATACGAAGAAACAAGCAAGAAAGCTGCTCGATACTCCAAAGAGGCAGCACGCCAGCTACACAAAACCCGCACAACGCAAGCCAGCTCGGAAATCGCTGTCAGTCCTTATCCCCCCACTTCCCCCCAAACAAAATCACCCATACTAATCTAGACGCACCTACTTAGGTTCTCACGACACTCCTGACCTCAGCCTACCTGGTATTTGCTTCGGAATCCAAGTTCTGGGGCGCTTTTATTGCCGTTGCGAACGTGGCTGTTTTGGTGCTAGTACGGGATCACGTGGGTAGGTTCTGGAAGGGGGCGGCCAAGATCCCAGCGCCGAAGATGGGGGAGTATAATGAGGCGGTTTCGAAGACTCAGGTGGTTAGGTTGAATATGGCGTATTTGGCGGCGAGTTGGGTTGTTGCTGGGGTGTTGGCGTTGGTTTCTTGAGCTGTGGGGAGGATGTGGTGCTTTGGGTTTTTGCAGTTCAACAGAGGCTCGAGATGAAGTCAATTTTGGGACTCGCGGGGTTCAAGGTAGTCTATGAAATTGAAACTTGTTCTTCAAGCCCCGAGATTCCTTCGAGAGGAGAGATATGTGCTGAGATTCTTTTAGATCACGTGGAGCAATTTCAGGCTAGGAATAGAACTGGATTTAATTGCGGCAGTTCCTCCCTCTTCACCTTCAAATTCGAGACTTTACAACAGTGAAAAAGAAAACCTTGCTGACAGGCACCAGCTCAAATGACTGTATCATGACCAAAATCTCTGAGGGTGTGATGACGGTGTACGAGATCGGGTTTAGGTATTTTTGGACCTACCTGAACCCCCATTCATAGAATCTAGCGGACTAATCCTGGTATAGAGCGACACGCGCGGCCATACATACCAGCACCTGTCTCCATGGAAACCATCAAATCGGCGTTGCTCAGATGCAATGGCTTCATAAAGCGTATCTCCCAGTCCCGAGAGTTGAAGCGAGCCGATTCGACTGCCGGCAATGATTGGTATGAAGTCTACCAGCTCCTAGCCGACAGAGGAATTTCCTGCGCGATTTGGCTTGAGGATCTCCTTGCTCTGCATGGTAGCAACACCCAAGTCTAGGACCTCCATCTCTTGGTAGAAGATCCGCGCGCTGCAGCAAAAGTTCTTCTCGATAGCAGCTACATGGAAACGCCACCAGTGGCAAGATTTGAAGACGATCCTGAGTTCAGCGACCGAACCACGCGTATTGCTCGCTTTCAATCTTCAACGGCAGTAGTCTTACACCATGCTAAAGACTGGTGTTTTCAACTTGATGATGGCATACCAGAATTTGTACCACCAGTCCACAGCTTTCTTGACTCGATAATTGAGTTTTGGCTCAATATTTCCTCTCGAGACTACGTAGATCGATTGTGATTTGCTCTTTATATTGGCTGTCTAATAACTTATTGCTACGATCTACAGACTTATAATGACGGGCCAGTCAAGGGCCCTGCTTACGCTGAAAAGCTCAAACCGGAGCACCGAGAAGTTCATTATAACATTACCGCCGTAGACCCCAAAGAAGAGAGTTTCACGACCACGAATCGCCACACTTTCATGTGAGGAGGAGCAGAGAAATTAAAGAGGGCATATTTGTGCCTAGACCTTATGAGAAAGGAGGTTTTCGAGCGCCCTTGACGACAGTGTCAGAGCAGTGAGGATTACCTGAACCGTGGCGATTGACCCGGTGCTTTGTTTATGCGCGAGACCTGTGGCACTGGCGACACCTGCAGATGTCACTCATGCTTTTAACTACCATCGATCATGAACGTTTAATGTGAAGGCAGGTGATTGATGATGCCTCAAGTACCTGCTTGCTCCTGCTCCATTTATCCTTTTGCCTCTCAATCCGAGAGTAAATTAACCTCGACAACTTTTGTCACATCAAAAGTATCCAGTTCCGTCCTGCGATAACCCTTTTGATTTGCCACAACTCTCCTCTTCGTCCCCGGAACCACGAAATCGCAATTAAAATGAGTATGTCCAAAAGCCCAGAGTTTAACATTGGCATTCTTCCAACACTCTTCATCAGACAGGTCTGTAACAAACACAGAACGTACTTGTGCAGCATCATCCAGGTGCCTCGGATCATTGGCCTCCTCAAGCAACGTCGGGCTGTGATGAGTGAAGACCAGGATCTCACGATGCGGCTCGTGTTGCATTATATGCTCGACTTGCGTATTCAGCCAGCGGAGATCAGACTGGTGGGCAGCATTATGAGCATCCACCGTCCAATCATGCATCTCGGAAAAATCAGAGCAAAAGAGCGACACTGATTCTCGCTGGTCGTTGGAGATCCGAGAGAAAAGCGTGCAACCTAGCACAGTCACCTCTTCTGTAATATCATATCTGGTTTGATCTAAGAAAACGAATTTTCCCAAATTCGATCCTGCTGATGAGCGGAGCTCTTCTATTTTATGCTCAAAAGCGCGGGCGGTGGTTTGGGTAGCTAGCCGGGTTATTCCGAACGGCTCGTGGTTTCCCAGTAGGTAAAAAACGACTTGGAAAGATCTTAGTTGGGTTTCAAGGAATTCGAAGAGTCGATTGTCCCCTATGTTTCCAATGTCACCCAGAAGAGCTAGAGATTGGCATTCTGGCGGGATTTTGAAGTCCTGGTACGTTGGTCTCGCTTGTGGAGTTTCGAGGTGGAGATCGGACATGAGCTGGATCTTTATTGAGGACATTGATGCTAAGTGAAAGCGAAGTTATTGTGTCTAAGATGAGTGAGTGTGCACTGTCAAGCTAGAATAGTATAGTATCGTGTAGGCTTGGTTGCAGGTCTAAATTGGCCTGCTGTTGGTTGTGGTAATGCGCTGCTTTGTCCACTACCGGCTGCCGTAAAGGTTTTCATCCACCCCCCTTTTCATAAGACCTCGTGATAAGTACTGTAAGAAATTCACACTTTCAAATGTTCCTTTGAGTGCATTCCATTTCATAGACGGATTTCTACTCAAAAGCCGCTACCCTTCATCTTTTTTTATTACCTATCCGGAGAGCTTCGCAGCTCTACCTGTTATGCATGAGTCTAATGATCTTGCCGAAAAAGATAACAGGGCTGAGAGACTCAAGCCCCAGACGAAAGAAGAATGTAGATTTTGGATGAAGCTCGTGCAAATCTGAAAGCCATCGGGAAGTATCAGCAGTAGCCATGCCATACCAGCTCTGAAATGTCTGTTCGTGGTCTGTTCGGGGCCTGTTTCACCAGTTTCACCAGTTTGAAAAGTGGTTTGTATTGTAAGCTGTCTTTGTGACCCTTATGTAATTTGGAAATATAGTGGATCGAACAATGTTTGTATTGGCAAAGTATGGAAACTGTCTGGCGCTTTCCGGGGCAATTGCCATATTGACAGATAATGATGCTTTAGTTTCCAGGACGCAAACAGGCATAACAAGGTTGTCTTACAGTACTCAAACATACTATTAGCAATTGAATAGATTATGACTGTGAAAGTACATTACAGCCTGCGTAGGAATCAACTGGTGATCCAGTGGGAAGGAATGGACAGTGAACAAATACCTGGGAACAATATTGAATGCTGTCCAGTGCAATCATTCAATCACATTGTATCTCCCACTCCACCTACATATAGAAACCCCCTCCCCTTCCCTCCCCTTCCTCTTCCCCTCACAAACACCAAACCCCTCTTCCAAGCAAGCCCACTCAACTCGCAACCCAACCCCACCCCCCCAAAATGTGTCTCAACATCACCACAACCTACGCCTCCTGCCCGCACCGCCTCCGCAAGCTAGACCAATGCACCGTCTTCCTCGACATGGTCGCCGAGGCCGAGGCACACTACCGCAAGCGCCACCCCTGGATCCACGAGTCCGACGACGAGGACCACGTGGACATGCCGTCTAGCAAGTGCCCGATGTACTACGAGCAGAAGGAGGACGCGGACGGGGGCTGTGTTTTTTGTGAGGGTAGAAAGCCGAAGGCGAAGCGGGAGCAGAATAAGGGGGCGAGGATGACGGAGTATTTGGATGAGATGGAGGCGAGGATGGAGAAGAAGATGGA
>QGMG01000541.1:0-25073 GCA_007825325.1 Lachnellula cervina | reverse complement strand
AACTCGCCCAAAATGCGCCTGTGCACGCATTTTCATTCCGCACACTTTTTCTCGGACGTAGAGCCTAGGTACCTACTGTACAGTAACGATTGTTTGCATAGGTGGTGGGTGGGTGGATGTTGGACGTGGCAGAGCATAAACATGGCCTGGCCTGGCATGGCATGGGCACTCGGCCTCGGGCCCGGCTCGGCATGGCATGGCTTTTCGTGCTAAGCGAGACGCTAGTCCCAAACTAATATAATGTCAACCACTAGCATGAGCACGAGCCACCCTCACCCCAGTCAGTCAGCAATTATCAATAGGGAAGCAAGCAGTGAAGGAATACCGTATTCTGCCTTTAAAAGAGAAATAATGTCCCACCTACCTACAAAGTACTTTGGATAATATACAAGTAAGTGAGTTGGATGCTCAAGGTTACAACACAACACACAACATATCGCAAGTCTTCACGCATGCGAGCGAACGAGCGATTAAGAGACAGCTAACAACCAGGGGTCAACGCGTCGTACTCGGACTCGGACTGTACTGGTACTATACTATACCTTTTCTCCTCGTCCACATCATCCACATCAATGGAATGGAGAGAAATTTCTTCCCTGATTGCCAATCATTCAGGGTGGAGTGAAGCCATTTGAAGTCAATATCAGGCGCGTCCACCAAGAGCTTTTCTCTTCCCGACTCCTCCGTATCTATTTTCTCGTCCCTTCCAGCCCAATGTGGAGCTTGTTTGCCCCTCTCGACGTCATTTACTTACCTATACAATTGACGTCGAGTGAAGGGACAATTACAAATGCAGAAGATATAAGTATCTGAGTATTCCGCTGTTCTGTCATTCATCGCGATTAATTGAGAGCATCATATCGATTTCTTGCTATCAAAACTTTTCAAGTAGAGAAGACTCCTTGACTTGTTCGACCCTATTCCCGCCTTCACGCCCGACAGTGGGGATCAGAATACTAACTAGTGAATATTTGTGTCGGGATCTTTTCCATCAGTCCGATTAATTCCCGTATCACCAATACAAACCTCCAACATATCAAAATGTCTTCAATTCCCAAAACCACCAAAGCCTGGACCGTCCATGGCACAAATGGCTTCGATAGCTTAAAGTTCAATGAAAGCGTCCCCATCCCAGAGGTATCGGATTATGAAGTCCTCGTCAAATTCCACGCAGCATCACTCAATTACCGTGATATAATCATCCCCAAAGGTGAATAAGCATCTACTCCGTCTCCCAACCAACTTACCTAAACTAACGCCCCCCACCCCAGGCAAATACCCCTTCGCCCTAGCCGACAACATCGTCCCCGGCTCCGATGGAGCGGGCGAAGTAATCTCAGTCGGCCCAAAAGTAACGCGCTTCAAGCGCGGCGCTAAAGTCGTCACCCTCTTCAACCAAGGCCATCTCGGCGGCTCCCTGAACCCGCAAACCTATGCCACCGGTCTCGGGGGGCGTCCTCGACGGCACGCTCCGCCAGTACGGCACCTTCAACGAAAACGGCCTGGTCGAGATGCCGGCCTCGCTCAACTGGCTCGAAGCCTCGACGCTCTCTTGCGCCGCGCTCACGGCATGGAACGGGCTGTACGGCCTCAAGCCGGTGAAACCGGGCGATGTGGTGCTGACGCAGGGCACGGGCGGAGTGAGTACCTTCGCGGTGCAGTTTGCGAAGGCGGCGGGCGCCAAGGTTATTGCTACGACGAGCTCGGCGAAGAAGGCGGAGGTGTTGCGGAAGTTGGGCGCGGATGAGGTTATCAATTACAAGGAAGTTGCTGCGTGGGGTGAGAAAGCCAAGTCGCTCACAGCTGGTGGGGAGGGAGTTGATCATATCATCGAAGTTGGAGGGTCGACTACGATGGCGCAGAGCTTGAAGGCTATTAAGATTGATGGTGTTATTTCCATCATTGGCTTCTTGGGTGGAGATGGCGAGAAGGAACCGAGTTTTCTGGAGGCGTTGATCAAGCTTTGCACGGTTAGAGGCATACTTGTTGGGAATAGGATTCAGTTTGAGGAGATGAACAGGGCTATTGAGATTAACAAAATTAAGCCGGTGGTGGATGAGAAGGTATTTGCGCTTGAAGAGCTGAAAGAGTATGGCCCCTTGCGTCCCTGGTTATATATTGTACTAACTGGAATCAGGGCATACCAATACATGTGGGACCAGAAGCATTTTGGCAAGCTTACAATCAAGATTGAATAAGCAGCAAGTAAAATAAAGTTATTGTTGGGATTATGGGTATGGTTATGGTGGGGGACTTTATAGTCATGTGACGCTCAGTCGCTTAGCGTAGCTTAGTTAGCAGCGTGAGGGCATTCCCTCTTTGCTGCAACACTATAACGTAGAATGCTATGTATTATTAACTAGAATACTAGAATCAAGTCTCTACTACTAGTAGTTAAGTGATTATATATCTAATACCTATAATACTAACACTAATTAGTAGTTATCTTATAGGAGATACTATAGAGTAGCTAGGATCGAGAAGAGGCAAAAGAAAGCGTAGTGGTTAACTAACTAATAAGCGTCTTTCTTTTTGTACTAAAGAATTGCAATAACAATCTAAAATCTCTCTAGTGATCAACTAGTTAATAAGGAGAGATTTAGACAACTTTATATAATATCTCTAGTAGTTAACTAGCTAATAAGAAGATATTATTACTATTAGTTGCTAGTAATTCAAGGAGCTATAGTAGTCAACTAACTAATAAGCAGCTTGCATTATTTATATAGAATAATAAGCTTTATAAAGACCCTAGTGACTAAGGTGTATTAATAAGAGATATCTTATTAAGAAGCTTATTATAGTTAAAAGTTGTTATTATTTAATAAGTTTTATATCGAAAACCCCTCGAATTATAACCCTAAATTCACACCTTTTAAGGTCTAAAACACCCTCTATAAAACACATTAAAATTAACACCTTAATAATAACCTCTAGACTAGCTAATAGGGCAACTAGCAAAGCTACCCTTATAGGATCTAAATATTAATCTAATATAAAAACCCTCGAGATTACTATCTTAAGGACCGACTAGCTAAGAGGGCAACTAGTAAAGCCTTGCCTAGAGGGCAACTAGTAAAGCCGCTCCTATAGGTCTAGACCTTAGAAAAATAATAATATTATAATATCTTATAGCGCGCAATGCTATAGAGAGAGATATAATATCTAGCTATTACAAGGAAGGAGAAGAAGAAGAGAAGCAAATAGAGGATATAAAGAAAGAGCAAGCGTATAATTAGAAAGGATCTAAGTAATAACCCCCTTAGCAATAACCCCCTTAGTAATAACCCCCTTAGCAAAATCCTATATTATAAGACCTGTCCTAAAATGGTAAGCAATAAGAAATAATACTACTACTACTACTGCTTAGAGGCCTTAAGAATCGAGTTATAATTGGAATTCCTAATAAAAATAGGCAGGAGATTAATAAGAAGAAGTAGGGATTGCCTCTTAGCAAATTAGAGCTAGAGAAGAGCAATTTCTATATAATTAATAGATATATTATCTATTGCAAGATACTATATTGCGCAAAGAAGTGAATAGATAACAATTTATAAGAGATATTTTAGAAGGATTTTAATAGTTAGACGCTAAAGGCATTCCAAATTACTAATGCATTATATATAAGACAACTAAGAGATTAGATATATTAATAGAGCGTATTTATAACCTTTAATAGAGTAGCAATTCTACTACAAATAATAGATATGCTAATAGAAAAGGATTGCTATTAATAGATATATAAGAAGATTATAATTTAGAAGAGAAAGAACTAATACTTTTTATTAAATAATAACTCTAATCTCAAGAACAAATTCGAGAAGTTATTATCTAATAGATTAAGAATAGGTTTAGTGAAACTACTCTTAATAAAATGCTATTGCTAGTTAGATTAATGCAATTTAGGCATTCCTAGTCTTATTACTACTTGAGAACAATCCTTACTCCCTTAAAAGGAGATAATAAAGAATGCAAGAAATTATAAGAATGCAATAGAGAATACTTATTATAATAACCTTATTAGTCACATTATAGATAAGCTAAATAAGATTCTTACAATTCAGAAAGAATTAGAGCATAAGATATTAGGTGCCTTACTAAGTCCTCTAAGCCTAATATATAGTCTAGATAGTAAGAAGCTTTCTAATAATTAGAAGAAGAATTAATAAGATAAGTATACTTAATGCATTATTTAGGAATATACTAAAATGAAGAGGATTTCGGATTAAAAGCAAGAATAAACAGATAAGCTTCTTAAGGATTATAATAAATTAGATTGCATTTTTAAAGAGAAGTTAGATTATATTTTTAAAGAAGCGCAAATTATAAAGGAAGTCAAATTAGCTATAAAGCATAAGGATTAACCTATCTATTATAAGAGCGACTAATATTATAGCTGCTTAGAGGAAAGAGACTATAATTATTACCGCCTAGAGGAAGAGGGATCTTAGTATTAATATCTATATAAACCTAATAGTATTAATAATCGGACAACTCCCTTAATTAGAGACTCCCTCGATCTACATCCTAATCGATCTAAATATAATAAGCTAGCCCTAAAAGAATATAATAATAAAATCATTACAAAACTAATAGCTAACCTTATAAAGCTATACTATAATAAGAACCTCAAATATAATAGAAAACATTACAATTTTATTAATGCTAAGCTTATAATTTTCTATAAGAACTATAAAACTACTAATTTCCCCTCTCACCTCTATTATTAAGCTTTCCCTATAATGCTATAGAACAATGCAATAACCTTCTTCTATAGCTTTCTTATAAAAAGAAGCCTCAATTTTATATTACTTATTAAGAGAATAAAGAGAGAGTTTAAAATAATAGAAAACTAGAAAGAATATATTAGAGAATAGGATTTAACTACTCTCAAATTAATTGTATTACACTCTAAGCATAAAGGCAAGGATTTAATAGAATACCTTTAAATTCTATTTATAAAAATAGCAACGATTTAGAGGGGCCTTCTATTAAATTAATAAGGCCTAGAAAGCCTTAAGGCAAAAGTTATTATAGCTTATAAGAATATAAAAGAATATAAAGAATGCGTATTCCTCTCTATAATAAGCTACTATAGCATTTATACAATGCTGAGATTAGTAATATCGAGTTCTTTATTACTAATATTATTATAGCAAAAGCTTTAAAAGCAATGCTAATAGTGTTAGTTTAGTGGAACTACTAAATATAACTAAAATTACATTAATAGAAGCTATAGCAGAGGAGGAGAATTATATAGAAATAGTAATACAAGCTATTTAAAGTCTAAAATATATAGAAACCAACCTTAAAATAGCTAAAACAGAACTCTATAAGCATTATTATTATATTAATAGAAATGCTACATTTGCTAAAAAGAGGAATGCTAGTTAATAATGCATATAAGCAAAGAGAGAAAGACTACCTATACTAAATTTAAAGAGAAGATAAGAGACTCTAATGTTTTAAAAGTAAGATATAGCAGCTTCCTTGCCTAAGTGGAAGGCATTAAACCTATTATAAGCTCTAATAATAATAGTATTTATAAGGGTTATATAATAGACAAAAAGCAGAATAAGCCTAAGAGCAATAGTAATAATTCTAATAAATTAAATACTACTAGATCGATCTTCTTCACCTAATTTAGAGGCGCTAATAGTAATAAAGTAATATTAGTTTTAGCAAATTAGTCAGCTGAGCACATTTTTATAAGAACTAATATTTTCTATACTAAGAAGGTACTATAAGCATTTTTGCTAGATACTATATTAGAGAACAAATCACCTTCTATAATAACGCGCAAATCACTCTCTAAATCACTTTCTAAGTTATCTATACTAGATGCTCTAAATTTAGAGGCTAAGAGGTCTAATGCTTTCACTTTTAAGAACTAATACTTAACTGAATTCTATAGTATTATACTAGATAGTAGAGTAGTAGGAATCTTAATAGCAGGGGAGAACTAAGTAATTACACTAAGGAAGCTATTCTTAGATTTAGAGATTAATAGCCATTTAGTAGAAAGGTATATAATTTGTTTTAGTAAAGGACTAGGTACTATATTAAAGGGTTCTATTATAGTCCCTACGCCTATAAGACTAATTAAATTTTATATTATTTATATAAATACGCCTTTCCTATAGTGCTTATAGAATATAAATAAAATGTAGGTCTATCTAAATAACCTCTAAAATGTACTAATTTAAGAAAGCCTATAAGTTCTAATTATTAGGAAATTTAGTTATCTATAGATATTAATTAATCGTTTAGAATAGATGCTAGCTTACTACTACCTCACAGATTATAAGCTATATTAAATCTATTAACATTTTAAATATCCCTCGATTTAGTAATTCTAAGCAATCCTAGATAGAGCTAGATATAATATTAATAGTAATACTATTTATAAGTTAATAAAATATTACTACTAATACTAGTTAAATTAGAAGGCGCTAAGGCAATTTAAGTTCTCACTATATAATAATATAAACTTTAATTTTAAGATAATTATAGATATCTTATAACTTAATAGAGAACTAGTCTTATAGGTTATCGATTAAGCTATAAGCTTCTAAGTAGCTCAATTCTTATTAGATATATTAGCGAGATACGCATTTAACACCCTTAAAGAATGCTAGATTAATATATATTAGAGGCCACCTAATTTTATAGTTTATAATACTAGAACAAATTTTGCTTTATCTAAATTTTATTAATAGTCCAAATCTCTAAGCATTTAGATTAAGAAAGTACTTATAGAAGCTTACAATTTAGTAGGAAAGATAGAGTATTACTATATACTATTATAATGATTATTTAATATTCTTAATACTAATTTAAAGGGAATATTACTATAAGAATAGATACTACAAATAGTAGTGAAATTAATTAATAATTTAGTAGAACCTAATAGTCTTATATCTATTTTACTAGTTTTTAGGGCCTATCTAAGAATAGTAAAGGACTTATCTCTATTACTAAATATTATAATATAAGCTAAGGCGATTTGTAAGGCCTTTTATAAAGTTAGGAAGATCCTTATAAAATACTAAATCAAGGATATAATAGGTATAAGAAATAGCCTTAATATATTAGTAATTCTTATGCTTCCTCTCTAATTAGATATATATATATTTAGGGAGAAAGGAGGTTAGGTAGAATTATATAAGCTACTTATAATCAAGAGAGAGAAATGCATTTTAGACCTTCCAAACAGTCTAGTATTATTCTAAACTATTAAGGTTAGACTATTCCTTATAAACAAATATAGTAACAAAATCGATAAGCTATATTATACTAATCTTACTCCCCTTATAGAACTTTATAATAAGTAGGAACCTATAGTTTCAGCTCTAGACAATAGTAATAATAAAGAACTAATAGCTCTAAAGCAATAAAAACGCTATAAAGTTATAATTTAGAAGAGAGAATAGAGTAGGCTAAAGGGATTAAAGAATAAGAAGCGACTAATTATAAATATCAATTAAGAATAACTATAGGTTGCGCAAATCGAGACTAGTAATAAAATAATAATAGTCTTTATAATATAGAAGGAGAAGAATAATTACAAATTATTGCTCGAGCTTTATTAAAAGGGAATTATTACTACGCTAGGAAAGCCATTTTAAGGATTAGATATTAAGGAGTATAAAGGTCTAATTAGTTAAGGCATTCTAAGGCTCGAGAAATATAATATTAAGAAGTATAATAAGACACGATTATTTAAATTACAAATCATTTATAAGATTAAAGGAAAGGCAACTAATAAACTTTACAAAAAATTAAGGCTTATAATTATAGAATATAGTAATTATAGAAAGGAATTTATTCTAATGCAATTACTAACTATTTAGCAATCTAGCTAGCGCCTTATATTAGTAATAACCCTCTTAATTCTTAAGATAACACTAGAGGAATTTGAGCTATAGTTGCGTGATATTATATAAGCGTATCCTTAAGTAATAACTAAGCTCCTTTATTAGGTTTTATTATAATTACTAAAAGAGATAATCCATTTGTATTCTAAAGGCATAATTATAGTAGTAATTAAACCTCTATATAATATTGCGGAATTAGGGACGCATTAGTAAGTAATATATTTTAAGCATTATAAAGTCAAGCTTATAATAAGAACCTTAACCTATAACCTCTACTTTCTAATTACTTGTAATAGTAAGGGAATTGGAATTGTGAGCATATAAACTAATAATACCCTTATTCTTTATAATAAGGAATTCGCACAATTAGAAGACTAGAAGCTTAAGAACGCTAAATTATAGGCTAAGCTAAAAGAGAAGCTAATAAAGGACTACCCCCTTATTTTTAATAGTTGCATTTTAATACTAGAAGGCAAAAACCTTATACTATATTAAAAGAAGCAAGGGAAGAAGCTTAATACTATTAAGATTAAGACACTAAATTACAAACAGATATATATAGAATAATGCGCTTAAGAAGGTTATATTATAATAATTTGCTAATCTAAAGCTGCCTTTAATTTGTTTGTTGCAATATAATACTAAGACCCTAATAAGATTAAGGTGATAGTAGTAAATAAGCGCATTAAATAGCAAATAGATAACCTTAATTGCAGCTTATATTATATCCCTCTTAACCTCTTAATAGCGCAGCTATTTATATTTATAAATAGATTATTAGCTAATAATAAAGATTTAAGTTCTTAGTTGGGTTATATAATTGTTCTAACTAATAAGCAGCTAAATAAGGCTAAAAACAAGTTTATAATAATAGGGAACATAGTCTATTAGAGTTCTATAAAGTTAAAGAGAGTAATAAGAAGCAGTCTAGCATTAGAGATCTATAGTATAGTTATAGGCATTAATATAGGAATAGTCCTTAGATTAATGCTTAAGCGAATTACTAAGGAATTAGGAATCCCCTTAATCGAGATAGTTATCTATACTAATTCCTTCTCCCTCTATAAGTGTCTTATTAAGCTTAGAACCACTAAGGAGAAACGTCTAATAATTAATATTATAGGACTGTAAGAGGCATATAAGAAATAAGAGCTCTATAAGATTTGTTAGATTAATAGTAAGAATAACCCCTTAGATGCTATAATAAAGGCGAATCCAAATTAGACGCTCGAGACGCTAATCGATATAAATAGCCTTACTATTCAGATTAAGAGATAGGTGAAAAGAGGAACAAGTAACTTAGCGCGCTAAAACGTTTTATTACAATATAATATTATAGCAGTTCTATAGTAGGATTCTAAGTATATATAATAAAGTATCTTATTAGTTTTCTTATTAGTTTTTGCTAT
This sequence comes from Lachnellula cervina, assembly GCA_007825325.1. Taxonomy (NCBI): domain Eukaryota; kingdom Fungi; phylum Ascomycota; class Leotiomycetes; order Helotiales; family Lachnaceae; genus Lachnellula; species Lachnellula cervina. Next base: position 15,787 of record QGMG01000541.1, on the reverse strand, counting down.
AATTAATGCATTTCTATTAGTCAATTTAATCTACTCCACATTTTAAGCCGCATTATAAGCTATAATGCAAAACTGCTATATTACGCATTTATTTCTTTAAGGCCTATATTATAATAGTAATAGTAGGTATAATAGACTATACAATATAGTAGAAAACAAGTGATCCCCTAATCCCACTAATATAACACTAATAATAAAAGAGAAGTTGCTAGTGTTAGGATTATAGGTATAGTTATAGTAGGGGACTTTATAGTTATATAATGCTTAGTCGCTTAGTGTAGCTTAGTTAGCAGCGTGAGGGCATTCCCTCTTTACTGCAACACTATAACGTAGAATGCTATGTATTATTAACTAGAACACTAGAATCAAGTCTCTACTACTAGTAGTTAAGTGATCACATATCTAATACCTGTGATACCAATAGTTATTAGACACAAATAAAGTGCGACAGCTGATGAGAACGCGATCAATGAATGGCACCCCTCGTAGAGACGTCGTAAGTCCTCAAAAATGCAACGCGGGCGGTAACTGATCCCAGAGCTTCCCAATGCAATGCCTTTACCAGTACGTAGCTAATAAAAACTTACCAGTTCCCAATTGTCATACTGTCAGCATTGCCGCTTGTGAGAAGTGAGTGGAGTGTTCTGCTCGCAGTGGTATCCCCAACATTCTTTCCAGAAATCAAGCTTCAGGAAGACCTTATCACTCTGTCAGTTGAGTGTTGAACAACGCCGGTTATATGGCGACTTACACCTTATAAATCTTTTGTTTTGCAACTTTTCCGCACCCCATTCAATATCACTTTAGAGAACTATGACCTAACCACCGGGATATTGATATGCAGAATCTTAAAGGGCATTCTAGCATGCTATTGTAGGATTGCCCCAATACGAGGAACCTGAACCCTGCCAGTACCATGTTTTATGTCCCTGAATACTTTCTTCCCACATCGACGCCGGTGAGGTGCACCTGAAGTGTATGCCAGAAAAAAAGAAGGAAAGTTCAGCTCAGGACATACCCAAGCAAGCTCGACGATTAATTATCCCAGAAACCTAGATCACTACACCATTACACCTTGGATGTATTTTGAATTGCACAGCACAATGTTGATGGATTCACATTGACTCTGCCACCATTGAAACCAAGAGATGGGCTCCCGAAACACAAGAGGGACTTGATCTCTGTGCCAGCTGCAACTGGCATCTCCTGGATCATCCCCTCAAGTGCAACGCTGCGTGCAGCTAGCATATCCTGGGACATTCCCTCGAGTGCAACGCGTTCGTACTTGAGTCATAAGATTGTGAGAATCTGATGCTAACTCGACGCAGTAGATTTCGGGTCGAGCCCAGTACGTTACAAACCAAAGAAGCGGAAGAACCTACTCGAATTGCTCCCTACAGAAGTACAGAAGCGCATCTTCATGAATATACTCGAAGACTACTGGGCGACATGTGCTCCGACACATTCTGTGGGCTGTGCCGACTGCAAACGTCGAGAGTTTATGGTCCGCCCAAACGGCGTCGGGGTAGTGACGTTCGAGGGAAGCATGAAACAGACAGAGCCAGCTGTGGAAGCCATACTCTCGACCAGGGGATCCAATAACGCAACTTATCAGCACATCTTGACCCTTCGAGCGATGCAGTCTGATATTATGGTGCTGGGACCGTGGTATGATAAGGACGGAACGATGTCATATCCAGACCCTGTACATGATCTCCCAGAAGCCGTCAAGGATATCTTGCAGTCCAAGAGTATCATCAAGGTCACATCTGAGTAAGTTTATGGAAATGGTTTCTTTCTATTATGAAGCTAACGTATGAGGTACCCACGTCCCTCTTACACGGATTTGCAGCTCTGCAGGACGGCAGAGATAACGCAAATTGCCATCAGTAGGTTGCGAATTGAGAACCCAATGCAACTCGTACAGAAGGGACGTCACGAGAAACCATATCCACACCCAAGATACCCAATGCTTGTCGCAGACCCGAGGCTCCGGTTGATAATTCCTGTAGGTCGCTTTGCTGCAAGGGCAAACATCTGCTAATTGACAGCCATAGCAAAGTCCAGCAAAATCAACGCCATACTTCCCGAAATTATAGAAGGTCATAATCGAATTTCATGGCTCGGTAGGATCTCGATATGCGTGCGATCTAGACAACCACCATCGGGTATTCTTATTGCAATCAGCCGCGTTTATAGCAGAGGAGATTAGCTTGAAGAGGCTCGACATACGTTATTATGGTGTACCAGAAGACATCTTAAAGGCAAGAGGATGTTGACCGAAGAATTGACTAGTGTATACCTACCCCACGACCCTATCCCAGCCCGGTAGCATGGTGAATGCAAATGTGAATACAAACATGAAATTACTCGGCGGCTGCTCTTTATCCGTAATGATGCGAAGTGCAACAAAGTGTTTAGTTTCCTAGTTGGGACAATTAACTCCTTTAATTCACTGTAAAGGAAGAACCAGCGCTGCTTCTTGTACTAAATCAAGGTATTGTGATACTGCGGTAGGTGATTTGTACAGCTTCTGGAATCCAAGCACAGCAGTGTACTGTATGACACAGAAAGTCCCAAACTTCTACACGTTCTGCAGAGAAAATACCTCAAGTCAGCAAGAGTGTAATTGAGAGATCAAGGGTTCAGGCTTACGATTTTTACTAGGAGAATTTTCACATACAGCGGCAATGATACTGATGACAGCAGCTAAGAATCAGCTTTATCAGCTGAAGATTCCTTCAGCCTACACACACGTGCGATCAGATGGAGACAGAATAACACCCAACGGCTGCGAAACCTACCAGATTATTTTCATTAGGTGCACCAAGAAATTGTATATCAGGGTTTCCCACCCTCGGACTCGTGGTACAGGTAACCTTTCTTGTACCATATGTTAAGCAATAGCCTGCGCTTCTATAGCCGTTGCGGCCACTTCCATTCCGCGAGATCACTTTACAAGGCTGGCTCTGGCTCTACGATACCTGCCGAAAGAGCTCTCGCGGTGTTAATTCCGCAGGCGATGTCGAGGGGCCACGCTTTCACGATGGGTCGAGGGGTCGAGGGGTGAAAATAATGAGATTGAAGCGAAAGTGCATAGGGACGGCAAAGAGAATGATAGAATGGCGATTAGGTGTTGGGTGACGTATTTGACCTTGTTTGCGTGCTCTAGAAGTGCGACTCGAGTCGTGTTGAGTTGAGAATATTTGTCCATGGTTTCGGCACCTACTGTATGTTAAAGGACTCGGGATGTCCTCTCTGCTCTTCAATTATCTCTGTTGTTGTTTCGGGAGGCTGAAGCGGGGAAGCAGTGATGACAGAGGATCCTTCTTAGACCTATCTTCATCTCCACGCAGCAGAAGTAACAAGTGAATTGTGATGTATTTGAGCTTACTGCAAGGGATGTGATTAGGATGTGTGTTGGATAGATACGTGGGTGGCTCAAACCCTGACCAAATGGGAAGTGTGACTTAGGAGAGCGCTGATGAGGCTTGGAGCATGGTCTATGTTGCCGGTAGACCTATGCCATCTGAAACGGTATCTGAGATTATCTTATTATTGTCAATTGGGATTGTACTTCTCAGACCTCCTTCCAATATCTTGCATTCTCGCAAGAAAAACCCACTTTCGAACAAGGAACTTCATCAAAATGTCTTTCAACAATCTGCATACTCGCTGGTACTTTCACCTTCTCATCCGACTGTGCTGGGACAAACCCAATTAGGATAGCTAGTGCAGGGTGCCCACTCACGTTGAACGGACAAGTATTCTCAAGCTTGCCAATCGTCTTACTCATCATGGTGATGGCTGACTCCGTCTCAGCGGAATAGTCGAGAGTGTGATGCTAGTAAGCATGATGAGGACATCGTACTTCTTGAGAGTCTCGTCGTAAGTATCAGTCAATTTGCGGCAAAGGTTGACTGCTTTGTGGGAAATGTTAGCGAACCTTTCCCGGCAGAACTCGCCGGCGAAAGAGTGCATTCTTATTGGTGGGACTCATCTACACTGCTGTTAGCACTTTCCCTGCTATATGTCCTGGATACTTGATTACTTTATCTATTGTTTGTGCTGTAGTCTGCAACATCTCCTCATACAAGTCTGTGGGCATGACTTGACGCCCTCCAGACGCACGTCCGACCTAAATCAAGTTAGATAATGTAGGTCAAAGGTAGACCCTGAGAAGGAAGCATACCATTGCACCACCTTACTTGCTTGCTGCACCAAATATAGCAGGAGCAATCTCGTGTATAGGTTTGTCGACCTCTCCGACGACCGCTCCCAACCCCTTGAACACAGTAGCAGCAGCTTAGCAGCAGCTTTGATTTTGCTCTCTGTCGCTGGATCGGTGAGTGGTGATGACGTTCCTTCCTTTTGAATTCCAATATTTACCCTTTGACCCCGGCATCTTTGGCGTCGAGTAGAATCTGCGAATAATTTGGCACCTGGTCTCTGAAGGGTGTTTCGGCTTGGTGCCGGTCGTCAAGACCATAAATGATAGCAATTGCCTCGAGCAGGATTGCATTGTCTAGGATGTTTTTAGTCATAAGACCAACGTAGTCGATAGTAGCTTCATCACTGACAAAGCCCGGATATTGGATGAGTCTAGCAGTTGCTTTTAATCCGACAAGGCAGCACAAACCGGGGGGGATGCAAACTGATCCTCCCTGATCAGCTCCAATACCAAGATCTACCTCTCCTTTCCCTACCAAGTTCGCAGTTCCTGAAATGCTGCCTCCAGCACTGTAGCCTTTGCAAAAAGGGTTGGCTATGGGACTAGTGGCCGCCGTGAACGAAGCGGCGCTTGTGCTGTAGTATTCGCAGACTGCTTTGCCTGTGATCACTCCGCCAGCTTCCAAGATTCTTGATACAATCGTAGCATCCATCGGGATTCATTTCGAAGACAAATCTCTGCCAATCAAGCCCGGCACACCTGATACTTAGGCCTTGTCTTTGACGCATACAGTTTTGCCTTTCAAAAGGGTCGATGATGGCGACTTGTGAGCAGATATGAAGCGGTATGACCAGGCATTATCAGGGTTGTCTTTCTTCTCGGGAAAGTAGGTTGATCTTGTAAGTGATAGCGCTGTGAGATCGGAGAGGTACTCACACATTCTCTCTCGGCGTGAAGCTAAAGTTTGGTTGTGGTTGATAATCTGAATGAGGTCAAAATTGTGATACTTCATTCGCGTTGTAATATTTTATCCTCCATTTCCTGAACGAATTGTATAGTAGTGTATGCTGCAGCGAACAGGGTAGTATATTCGACCTTTTCGTTTCCCTTGAACTCATAGACAAGCTTCGCAGCAAAAGCTAATAGTCATATTCGGTAACTGTTACACCTCTAAGTGTATTCAGTACAGGCCTAATCCGGAGAGAGAGGGACCTCCCCTCACTCTACAGGTGTCACTGAAATGAGCGACATTGCTAGTCCAAATAACTGAATGAATTCTTGCGTTATGAGAAAGTTGCGTTATGAGAAAGCCTCGGATGTCTCTTAACCCTGGCAATGGAAGATTTTGCAATGATAGTTCCCAACGGAGAGTGATATATGGGTAAGCTGTGTATGGACTTGCATCCCGTTCTTGATGCTCACTATCTTCAGAGATCCGCATCACTCGGTAGGCCTCGACTTTCTATATTGAAGAAAACGTATTTACGGGGAATATGAAATACCAGAAAATGAATAGTGGCACTGGGAGAAGAAACTTTTCCACATAGCTCACCTTCGTGTACCCCTAGGTCAAGCTGCAAATGACCTGCAACAGCTGGTAAAAGATGCGATAATAAGTGTTTGCAAATATGAAAAAGCACAATTGCGGGTTAAACACAAATTGTACGTCTTACATCGGATCACAGCTTACCTGTTTAATAGATGAAACCAGAAGATTGGTGGTCTTGAAAATGTATGTCGTTCGAAATCAAGCAGAGTTGCAAGGGAACGGCAGACGGCGCGATGAATGAATCGCGTTCGGTCTGTTCCTGTCGGCCACCGTAGAAATATTTATGAACCTGAATCTGAATTTGGCAACGGCAAGAAGCTTACCATCTCTCCAAGATGGTCGTCGGTAGGGTTTTACGTTCTTCTGGGTGTGCTAGCTGTAGGTTGCTTCTGTTGAGAACTTTACTTCAGTGGCTGGACCCTCCCTCCGAGTTCCATATATCTCCACCCGATTACCATTGCGTCCTGCGCCGAAGCAAAGTCGTTTTTACTCGAGTCTAGAGAATCAGCAACAAGATGATGTCGAAAACAACGAGCAAGAACCGGCCGAGGAGGAGATTGAGGAGGTTGAGGAAATAGAGGAAATGGAGGAACTGGAAGCCCAAGAAGAGCCAGGAGAGTCCACAGAGGTCTCAGCGGTGCCATGGTACCTCCAAGTCCAGTCGCCTCAAAGGGAGGTGAAACCATTATCAGAACGACAGCGAATACCCGAATTACCAGAATCTCCTCCCCCTATACTACAGCCCTTACTTCAGAAAGTATCAGTCGACCTTGGTATGGATGATCTCACCCTTATCGACCTCCGAAAACTCGATCCTCCGCCAGCACTAGGAGCGAATTTGTTTATGCTCATTGGCACTGCGCGCAGTGAGAGACATCTACACGTCTCTGCGGATCGATTATGCAGATGGTTGAGAAGCACGTACAAATTACGTCCCAGTGCGGATGGGCTTTTGGGAAGGAATGAGATGAAACTGAAATTGAGACGGAAGGCAAAGAGGGCAAAGCTTATGGGCAATACTGATGGGACCGAAGATGATGGGATACGGACAGGCTGGGTCTGTGTCGATGTGGGCGTTGTTGAGGGCGCAGAGGGTGAAGTAGTTGACATTCCTGAGCCACAGGACTTCGTTGGATTCGGACGAAAAACAGATGGCGTCAGGGTAGTTGTACAAATGCTCACAGAGGAGAAGCGGCAAGAAATTGAGTTGGAGAGGCTTTGGGGAGGCATTCTTAAAAGGTCCACCCAGGCACAATTGGAAGGAGTTGAGGATTCTGTCGTTGAATCGACAATCATTCAACAAAGTCTTCCAGAGCCCACAGGATCAACACCGACCTCCAACAATGGATCGTCTCTCAGCGGCGCAAGAGGATTTCACACTTCTGCGAGACCGTCACCGACGTCAGTTGTTGCAAAACACAGGCGAGACTTCACGACTTCTGTTTTTCGACCATTAGAGCAAGAGTCTTCCCAAGAAGTGGCCCTAGGAATATTCTACGCGTCTATACCTCGTCTTATCTCTGAAGGACAGTTTGAAGATGCAATGGCTACTATACAAAATTATAGCTCCCTCCCAAAGCTTCAAAATGGCGGGTGGAGGCCATTTGTGTTGAATCAACTTATTTCAAGTCTTCAAAGAGTTCAGCCAGAACAAACTCTCGAGTACCTTGGTACTGGATCCTCCGACTATTCTTCGACGCCTTTCTTGACCTGCTTTTACCAATCATTATCTGGATATCCAACATCATCAGAAGTAGAAGCTAGGGTTTCGATGCACTGTTTTGCTCAATCTATAGGGCATCCAGGGTACTCGAGATCCGGCCTTCTCGAGCTCTTCGATGAATTCAAAATCTGTGGAGCTGAAATCTCCCAGAAAACCTACATGGATCTTATTCGCGGTGTGCTCCAACCAACAGTAGCAGATGCTCAGTATCACGGACCTCCCCAAAAGGCTATCGAAGGGGCTATGGATATTCTCAGCACTATGCATAGTCAAGGTTTCAAAATTCTCCATCAATCCATTTTAGTAGAGTTACAAGCTCTTGTCTCTCCAGCGGTAAATCTCGACGTACCTTCAGAGCAAATATATTCCGACCCCAAAGAAACCTTTGACCTCCCCAGCTACCCAATGTCCCCCATCCAGTATCGCCTCCACAAACTTATAATGGCAACCGACGGACCCCGTTATCAAATCGAAACGCAGATAAGGCTGCTAGACATATATTCGCGACAACGACACTGGCGTGAGTTCTGGGAGACATGGGACATGTCTCGTCGCCGAGGGAACGTTGGGTCCTCCGTTATGTACGCTTTTATGTTCTCCAGGGTCGCGGAGGCCAAGAACCAGAAAGCTTGTATGAATGTTCTTCGGATTTGGCCGGCGGAGATGCAGTCTAAACATGTTCTACTTGAGGGTGCCGTAGCAGAGGCTGTTCGTGCATGTTTGATGGTTGCAGATCCGATGATTGCAAAGAGAGCTGCTGAGAATCCAGATAATACTGGGGATATGGTTCCGCTGTGGGTGAAGGCTGGAGGGCTATCGGAGAGGGAAGGTCAAAATATGTAGTAATAGTTACGATACGAATGTAAATTATGGTCGAATTCTCGACTTTGTACCACTCACATATGTAATATAATCCATTTACTTTCAGTGAAACCTTTGGGAACTAAAATGTTCTAGCTTTAAAGCACTACCAATAACTTGTTGAACTTGAACGTCATGTACCCATGTAACACAACCACAAGCACAAGTCCGCGATGAAGTTAGACGCCGCAACAATTCACAATGATTGGTTGGCCAGCAGATCATCAGCTTCTCCCGAATGCTCCATGCAGCCCTATTAATCTCTTGGTCAACCCACCCCACCCAATCAAATAAGCTTCACGATAATGTCTCACAACGACAATGTGCGACCTCTATTTACTCACTAAGTGGGTTCCCTGATTTATAAAGTATCTTCCTATATCCACGCTTTTGTCGTGATCGCATTTGAGTTCCTCTCATTCCATCCCATCTTTTTTATTCACCTCAACCTGAATAAAGCAACATGAAGTTCCATCCCAGCACCGCAGCCTTGTATCTCCTGAGCTCCCTCCCAACCTCACACGCCTGGGGTTCTCTCGGTCATGAGACCGTCGCCTACGTCGCCAGCAATTTCGTATCCCCAGACACGCAAACGTTCTTCCAAGCCATGCTGCACAACCAGACCAACTCCTACCTTGCGGGTGTAGCAACATGGGCAGATTCTTTCCGCTATACAGATGCGGGGAAGTTCTCGGCGCCGTTTCATTTCATTGATGCGGAGGATGATCCGCCTACTTTGTGTGGGGTGAAGTATTCGAGGGATTGTCCGGTCGAGGGGTGTGTGGTGGGGGCTATTCAAAATTATACGACACAGCTTCTTGATCCAGACCTGGATGCCGTGAATAGGAATATGGCTGCCAAGGTAAGAGAACACAAGATAACCTCAAAAATTGGAAATATTTTAGATTCTGACATCGAATAGTTCGTTATCCATGTGAGCCCCCCATTCATTTCTGGAAAAAGAAAGATACTAAATGTTGTAGTTCATAGGAGATATCCACCAGCCCCTTCACGACGAAAACCTCGAACGAGGAGGGAACTCCATCCTCGTGACCTTTGATAACGTGCAAACAAACCTGCATCACGTCTGGGACTCCAACATCCCCGAGAAGCTCATCGGCGGCTATTCTCTTCCGGACGCCGAGAGATGGGCTACTGCTCTTACCACCGCTATCAAGACCGGCGTCTACAAGGCCGACGCTGAAAGTTGGTTGGAGGGAATAGATTTGAGAGATCCAGTAAGTACGAGTCTAAAGTGGGCGGAGGAGGCGAATCAGTTTGTTTGTCAGACCGTGTTGCCGGAGGGGAAAGATGCAGTTGTTGGGAAGGAGTTGGGGGGTGCGTATTATGAGGCTGCGGTGCCGGTTATTGAGTTGCAGGTTGCGAGGGCGGGGTATAGGTGAGTTTGGCTCTGAAGATTTTAGATGGGTTGACTGATTCTGTGAGTTTTAGGCTTGCTCGTTGGCTTGATCTGATTGCTGCCGGGGGTAAGACCGAGTTGTAATAGCCTTGGACTTGGGCTGCATATTTACAAGTTTGCTGTATATAAATTCAGTGCACTTTCTTGTCCCAGTGTTCAACTTCCATCATGGCTGAGAGAAGCTTTTCCTGATTTGATTGCCAGGAGTAAAGCTCTTCCGGATTTCTATTCTTGTGTCTAATACCCCATATATCCCAAGCCAATCAGATGAAGGTTCTTCAAAAGCTCTATAACGGGGTCTTACTTCTGAATAACAAGTCCACGCTCAAGTACAGCATATCACATATCTTCATAATTCATTCCTCCAACAAAAATCTCAAAAACGCCTGTGCAACCACGACACCATCTTGGTACTTGTCCACCCTCCCAATCATCTCTTGATACGTAGCAGCGTCAAAGATACCAAGCGTATGCCTGGTACCCAAAATCTCCCTCACAATCTCCTCATTAAACTCCGGGTGTCCTTGTACCGTGATAAGCCTCTTTGAAACATACATTCCCTGCACAGCACATTTCTCTGTATATGCCAATGCCTCGACTCCTTCCGGGTATTCGTATACAATATCTCTATGCATTTGATGCAATGCCTAAAACTATTAGTCCATGCCTGCTTCATTGGGGGTTTCTCGAAAGGTAGAAAGAAAGAAACCCAAACTCACCAACGCAGGCCTTCCAAAAATCTCCTGCCCCCGCTTCGTCAAGTCTATAGCCGTAATACTCGCCTCCCACCCCTCCTCACTCCTCAACACCTTAACCCCCATCGCCCTCCCCACAATCTGATGCCCAAAACAGACCCCTATAATCCTCACCCTACGCTGCTTCAGTATAACCTCCACAAACTCCACCAGCTTCACAATCCAAGGATCATTGTCAAAAGCATTGAATTTCGAGCCGGTGATCAGGATCGCGTCTATGTCTTCTAACGACGGGTACACTTGTGCGCTTTCGACATCGAAGCTGGATATTTGGAGGCCGGAGGTGGAGGAGAGGTTGGGATAGGAGAGCGCGTCTGCTGCGGAGTTTAGGAGGGCTTTGAAGACTCCGCCGTAACCACCGTATTTCGAGGCGGTCTTTGGAAGAGGGGCGCCGCATTCGAGGACTGCTATTCGGAGGGGAAGTTGTGGCATTTGAGGGAAGTTGAAGAGGAGGGTTAAAGAACTCGTGAGTTCGTGATAAAAGGAAACGGAAATGGAAATGGAAGTGAATGAGTGTTGGGAGGTTCCCCGGGCGAGTCATTCAAAGATGGGGGAGAGTATTTCTGGAGGGGAGGGGATGGAGGGGGAGGGGTCGGCAGTTGTGGGTCCTAAGAGACGGATCAATATTTATCCGACAGGTTACTGTCCGTATCCGTATGTATATACAAGTAAACAACATTTTAAGGTTATCGACCGGTATTCTCTTCTTTCCATCCTTGTCCCATCCAGCCTGTGAAATGGCTAGAGAGAGGCGTTTATGCGTGATAGGTACCTCCCTCTCCCACCTTGCAACGGCTCAAGAAATGCATGTCGAGGTCAATAAATCCACTTGAACGGTATTCGGCTGGGCACATCCGCTGCCACAGTGCAGTAGCAGCATGCAAGGTTGACTAACAATCCTCCAGATCTCTCCATTCAAATCTCAGGTGCCTGGTGAACCTCCAAAGTGGGTTGCCCCACCAATACTCTCGTACCTTTTACTTCGTAAAAGCTTCACTTTTTTTCTCCTCCTCATTTTTTATTAAAAACGTTAACTCCCTCTTCCTTTGGCTACCGTTTGTTCACAGAAGGCTCTTGTTTACAATACAGGTCAAAGTTGTTTCTTCGCCGATCTCGGAGCTCCAATCGACGGGATTTTGCATATCTCCAGCTCACTGAGGGGTCAATTGAGGGGTTTGGATGCCTGCTGCACGGATGACTCCGAGCTTGCACGCTGCGTTGATGATCCGACTTTGTAGTCCTGATTTGCCTACCACCGTTTAGTACATAAACTCATTGAGCTACCCTGCTTTCTAAAAGAAACTGGTTACGCAAAAATGTTACCAACTTCAATTGCTCCAGCAAAGGGCGGTTCTGGCAGTCACCATGGTAGAGTTACTAATGAACGGACTGCTCTCCTTCCAGCAAACCTGGAGGGATCAAGTCATGGTAGATTCTCTCGGGAAGATACCCTGATTGATGAAGATACCGATGAAGATATTGAGGCCAATGAGTTCGACAATCTCCTTTCAAGATCTGAATCCATCACCACGGGTCTTGGAATTGAACCAGAATCCCAAGCAACAGCGATGCTTCGGGGACCGAGAAGATACGGCGCAGGCAAGTCAAAGCATCGAACAACGAGTCACGCAAGTAGCCAACGCAAATCTTTCACAAGTACAAATAGCAGCATTCCAGAAGAAGTAATCGAAGAAGGGGAGGAGGACAAATCTGCATCAGAATCACCTTTTCTTGCTGGCGTAAGCGTCGCGAGATTCTGGCTCATTTTTGCAGGGATACTGGTTTCGTACTTTGTAGCCTGCTTCGATTCTACAATTATGGTTTCGTCTCATCCAATCATCACTTCGTATTTCGAAAGCTCCAACAGTGCTTCATGGCTATCGACAGCGTTTCTTCTGACTTCAACCAGCTTTCAGCCCCTGTTCGGACGGCTTTCAGATACGATTGGACGGAAACCGCCTTATGTGTTCACCATGACTGTTTTTTTGATCTCTACCGTCTGGTGTGGTCTTGCTCAGAATATGATAAGTTTCATCATTGCTCGAGCAGTTTGTGGTCTGGGGGCTGGAGGTATGATGACCATGGGTTCGATCATTACAAGTGATCTTGTACCAATTGAGATTCGTGGAGTCTATCAATCTTACATTAACATTGTGTTCGGTATTGGATCTGCCTTGGGAGCTGCACTAGGTGGCGCGATTGCTGGTATGTATTGTTCCTTTTTGGACAAAAACGAATTTCATGTCCATTTTCCTGTCACAGGAGCTCTGAGACGTGGAAGACTCCCGAATCCTGAAATATGTCTAGATATTGCAATACTGACTCTGCAGATCACCTCGGATGGCGATGGGAGTTTGGTATCCAGCTTCCAGCATTGGCAGCCTGCCTGTGCATCGCATGCTTCACCGTTCCCAAGAATCTTGGGCTGGCAGACGGCGTACAGAAAAAATCATTATGGGAAGCAATGAAGGTTTTCGATTACAGAGGGTCTAGTCTCCTAACACTCTCCATCACTTTCCTCATCCTTGGATTGGTACGGTCCTTCTTTTCCCTCAAAATCTTTCAATACTGACTGAAGATCTAGAATCTAGGTGGAAACGTTTATCCATGGTCCCACCCAATCGTTATAGTGTCCCTCGTTATTTTCGGCATTTGCTTCCCCCTATTCATCTGGGTGGAATCATTTGTAGACCTCCCCATTATGCCACTGAAACTTCTCATCAGAAACCCCCGCGCTGGTCTCATTATCAGCAACAGCATCGCTGCAATCATCGCCAACGCAGTCACATTCAACATCCCTCTCTACTTCCAAGCCGTATTGCTTGAATCAGCAACTTCCTCCGGACTCCGCCTAATCGTCCCCTCAATCGCCGCATCAACAATCGGTACAGCGACAGGCTTCCTCATTACCTGGACTAAAGATCTCAAGGCTCCGTTGGTTGCAGGTGCACTTCTCGTGCTCGTAGGAACAGTGGCACTATCTTTGATGCAGAGGGGGATGCCGGGTTGGGCGTACCTATTGTTCCTCGTTCCGCAGAGCATGGGCCAGGGCTTCACGTTCCCAGCGACATTTATGAGCGTGCTTGCCGTCTCGGAACAAGGCGAGCAAGCCGTTGTGACGAGTACGCTGATTCTGTGGAGGTCGATGGGAATGGTGCTTGGGGTTGCGACGAGTAGTCTAGTACTGCAAAACGCACTATTTCACTACCTGAGAATATTTGTGACCGGCCCAGATCGAGACAGGGTACGCTTTACACTCTCCATCGCTCTATCCCCAGAAGCTGACATCTATACAGGTCATCGAAGAAGTCCGCAAATCAGTCAAAGCAATCCCAACCCTCGATCCAGTCTACCGCGAACAAGTCATCGATTCCTACGCTGCTTCCTTACGAGCCACTTTAATCATGGCGGCTGTTCTCTCCGTTGTCACCGTTTTCCTTACACTTCCGTTGAGACTTCCTAAATTAGGACAGAGGAAATGAGCGATGCGATGGAATGGACCCGGTGGAGGCGTTTAAAAGGTATACAAATTGAAGATTACATATACTGGGCGTTTGGGAGGCATGTTCATAATTGTAGCGTTTAGCCTAGACAGCATGATTATATTCCGGAGGCTTGCTTGCTACCAAATAGCAACGCTATTGAAAATGTCAGGGGAGATATCCTCTTGCGTGAATGAGTGATTATGTGGTTCATTTCACGTGCTTCCACCTCTTGTCCCCATATATTCAATATCTCTTAATACCTAGCTAGCCTCTAACATTTCTTGCCGTTTGACTTCCCGCGCCGCACCTCACACCAGCGACTGCTCCCTCTAAAGTCCGTAACAGTCTACTAAGCGTAACCGAATCCCGTACTTCATTAATAGAACCGCGTTCTATCCAAGCAGCACATTCCTCGCAACTCACCAACTCGCTTAAGAAAAGGGGCGGAAATTGGCACATCCCCGTACTGCACTTTCTTCCCAACATACATGTATACCTCATTCACGTAGAAAATTCCACACTAACTCTTTATCTATCTATCAATCTAGGGATACCAACATCTGTAGGAAGGAAGGAAGATTAAACCAGATTAGAGTTGAATCAAAACCGGGATAGCCGCAGCGGCACTGGCACAAAAGAACCGGAATTCCAGGTTATCCGAGAGAAACCGAGTAGGTGCATATGTAGAGGATCCCAATCAAGATATCTCCACTCCGAAACAAACAAACAGTCAGGCAAGAATTCTACAGATGTAGGCCTACGAGCAAATCAGGAAGTTGGAAAAGGTGCACGGAGTAACGCCTTCGCGAATCCCGAGCGTCAGGGTTTTCTGATCGTAAATATATATATGAATCTATCACTAACAAATTCTTACAGTAATTAGGAATTAATGGTTGAACTGGGCTATGATATTGAGAGAACGGCAGTGAGAGGGAGACCTCCCCGGAAAATCAGGTCTGAGCCTGGTAATTATGGAAAACCCCATTTCATTCCAATTCATTCTATTTATTTCACTCGTTCATTCATTGATTCATTGATAAAAACTGCTGTCATATATATCAATACAGTCATTTAAAACAAAGACACGCGATGGAGAGACATTCATTCATTCATTTGCTCTTTCCTTCCTCTCTTCCTAGACTTAACCTGGGGACACTTGATAGGTGTAGCCAGAGAACAAACTACTACTATAAGTGTCTACTCGTACAAGGCAGCAGAACATCAGTACGCTTTATCATGAATGTTGACGTTGCTTCAACGTGTAGTAGATATTGGTGTTTTTATTATATAGGAGTATGGGAATGAGAGGTCACGACTGGTGTAGTGTAGTGGAGCAGTCATTCAATACTGAGACATCAGAAAACTTGAAAAGAAGACATGTGAAAGGGAAGTGCAACTTCCAAGTCTCGAGATAAATGGTTTTCTCTTGAATTGTTCATAACAGCCAAAGCCACTCGCAGAGCGCTCAACTATTAACTAAAGCTCAACGCGAATAACTGCTCATACCGTAATAGAAACCCAAACCCGAGGGGAAAACCCCAACCGAACCCAAAGCAAGCCCATGCGCAAAAACCAAGTACGTGCTACTTCACCAGCTTAATCGCTATCCGAAGACGAGCCGCGGTGACCACGGCTCCGACTCCTGCTATGGCACTTCCTGTGCTTCTTATCCTTCTTGTGCTCCTTGTACGTCGGATACAACCCCCCCACCGCCGCTCCGCCTAGCATCGAACCGCCATATCCACTTGCGCTTCCACCACCGTAGCCCTGACCTCCATAGTTGCCACCTTGCTGCTGCTGCTCGTGCTCGTATTTCTTCTCAT